>JAOXYM010000026.1:11406470-11432552 GCA_028567055.1 Leptatherina wallacei
AATACATTTTTATATGTCGCACCTTTTAAGATATTCACAAAATGCTTCACAATTGAATATAACAAACATGAAAATATTAAAAAAGAGCATGAAAAGCTTTTTGGAATTATTTTTAAGTGCTTTTTAGAAGAGATCATCAAGTCCACAGATCTCAGGCTCAGAGGAAACCATTTCCAAGGACTGGGAGCCACTATTATATATAATAGTGGCTCCCAGTCCTTGGAAATGGCTTCCTCTCTATAGAGACCTTTAGTTTCCAGCTGTGTGCTATATACACCCAGCAGACTAAACAATTAGATATTCCAGTTCATTTTGTCTTTGCAAAGACATTAATGCTTATACATATTCTTGCTTTAAGACAGAGTAAAAGAGTAATTTTGGCATTTTACCAGATGACACTGAAATGGGTTGAAGCTTTTAAAAATGATTATGTGAAAAGCAGAAAAAAATAAATCTTTTAATGTTTAAGTTCGTGAAAACAGAAAACGTTGGAAAGTAAAATTATTCAACTTATTTTATTCCCCTCATTTTTATTCTTTTCTTTTCCTTTTGGACTCCGACTTGTTCAAATTTGCCACTTTTTGCCCCGATTTGGTAAATTTGACGTAGCCTGCATTCTCCACAGGGATATCAGATGATTGGAATAGTTTCCTTTTTTGAGTGGCAGCAGTGGTGTGTGTCTGGTAAGAAGCATGGAGGTTACTGTGGGAACACCCATCCTTTTTCAGAGATAAAATTATCCCCGTTACAGGAAATTGATGGAGGGGATGGTTGGAAATAGCTTTTAAAGTCATTGTGCTTGGGGTCCGAGGAGAAAGAACTTTCAAGATAAAAGATGAGAGCAGCTTTGTTTGTGCCCAATCACAGGATTGGTGTGGTTTTAGTGATTCCTTTTCTTTAATAAATGTCTAGAATTGAAACAGCATACATTGAGTTGACAATGAAATGTGTTTGTGACATTTGCATGTTGTTGATGCATACACACACCATTAAGCCATTTCATTCATCTTTCTACCACAAAACACCATACTTGTCTTGACTAGCCATAAAATAAATCATTAAAGAGCAAAAGCTGAACATTTTCTGACCCCCAGAGGTGTAAGTGTACCATCTTACTATGTAAGGACAGTGTGGCATCACACTCATCCGTCCTAGTGGGTGTGATTCAAGGCGCAAAAACAAGATTTTCAGGAGGTGCCTCATTTGTTTGTCAACTTCACTATTTTACCAAAAGGTTTCTGAATCTTTCAGTTATGTTCTTTTTTTTTTTTGCATTTGCAGCAATATATTATTGCAACACATTTAATACGTACAGCAAAGTTTGCATTCATTTTGAAATGTGTTTGTGCACTTTTAAAAAAAATCTGAAAATTTCTGACACATCTTGCTCTTTCATTGTGAATGATTTACTACTAGCTTGCTAAATATATTTGTTTGTTGTGTCATTTTGGTGCTTTTCAAAAAGGAGTCCAGAGCCAGAAGAGCTTCCTGCTGGTGGTTACAGCATTGATGAAAACATTGAGAGGCTTGGAAGATTGAAACATCAGTTGATTTTCTTTCCTACATTACACTACAAGATTAATTATTTACATACATTTTTACACAATTCACGCCCACACATACATACAAGCGGGACATATAATACAGCAGCCCAATGCCAAACTAAATCTCAGAAGATCTGACGAAAGCTGAAGCAATTGACAGAAAAATAACGTTAAATAACAAAAAACTGTGTCTGTTGCATTGTGCAAGGTTTAAGGGTGCATTCACACCAGAGCTTTTTAAATAGAAGCTGTCCTGCATCAACCATTAGATGAGCGAGAATTCCTGTTTCATATTTTGTCATGTCCTTTAGTAATTCTTAATGAAAAAAATCTTACCATATCCACCTAGCTAAGTAGGCTTTTTTTTTTTTCATAACTAGATGCTAGCAGCAGACGTAGCACTATAGGTGAGCATGGATCTGATCAGTTCTTTCTCCATTCCCCCCTTTGGACATAATGGTTTTGGTAGTTAGAATAAAATCAGCACTCTTTTTTTCTTGTTTTGCCATTTTCATATGTTTTTATTCCCATTTTTAATTTTAGTTATATTTTCTCTGAGAAACATTTATCTAGTGAAAAAAAAAGAAAATACAATTATTTCAATCAGTGGATTGGACATTTTATATGAGTCTTGGTAGCTCAGAGCCCAAAGCTACAGCTACAGCTTTACTTCATGGAAAAAAAAACACCTCTGATAAACAACAAAACGCACCCTGTGGATATTTTAGGACTCCACTGGCTTTGGCAAAGCCACACTTGTTTAATCTCAGACGTCATCTCTTTGTTAAGGATTGGGAAGACAATTACAAAGCACTGATGATTAAGAAGTTAAGAATTAGTAGAATCATGTCTGATAATCTTATTAGTTCTGGTCAAGAAAATCCATCATTTTCTGTCTTTCTGAGCATTGTGAGTTACAGTTTAATTTCTTTTTCCTTTGCTTGAAGCTCTCTAGTGTCCCAGTCACACACAATCACACACTTTATCCCTTTTTTCAGTTGTCCCCAGAACAATGGTGTTTTCTTCATGTGCTTCGCTTGTGGACCACAACTCTTTTTCTAGCAAGTCATGACCGTTGCTTTTAGTGTGATAGAAAACCATTTTCCATTTACAGAAGAGCTCACTCATGGAAAAACAATGGCCTCTATCAAACAGAGAAGACCCACTCTAGTGGTAATAAAAGATAAATACAATACAGATGTGTCTAGAGACAGATGGACTAAAATGAAAACCGTTTCTGTGATCCATCCCTCATGTAAGAGAAACAAATCCAAGCGCTATGGCACAGGAAATCTTAAAAAGGTGGATTTCCTGTGAATTTTTAGATCAGTGGCGTGCCATCATAAAAATGATGGAGAATGTTAAAAGGACATGGAAGCAGAGCCGTACAGCTCCTTTTTAATGTTGAAGATGTGAAGCTGAAACAAACGGATGGAGTTTGCCTCATTTTCAAATCTGGCTTGGACTGAACGCCATAAAAAAAGAAAAAGGTTGGTCAGTGAACGAATCAGACAGTACGGATAAGCCAGCGGGATGATGACAGATGATCAAACATCATCCCCAAGAGATAAATACTGACAACATGGATACTGCAGATATATGTTAAGGTCTTCCCATCTAAATCTGACTGCAAATAACATATCCAATACACTGATGGTATCCTGCTCTTTTTATATATGAACTCACAGATTTGTTTATTAGATTATTTTATCTTTTTCTACACTGCCAAATTTTTTTGTAATATCCCAGGGATTTTTTTAAAATTATTATTTGAGAGTTTCTTTCCTGTGTTATTTAAAAAAAAATATGGGTACATACCAATAAGATTATAGAAATAGAATGCAAATGTACATGTCTACTGTAAAATGAAAATAAAAAATCATAATAATTTCATTGTTATGCAATTTCATTGCATAATAATTTCATTTCTCATAAAAAGTCATAATACAGTTTCAATTTTTATCATAATTTCACCAGAACGTAATAATATGGTCCTGCATTGCAGCCTTATTGCTGTGGTGGGACCCCGGCCTGTCGTGATCGGAATGGTTCCTGTGGTGACACCCACTGTGGCCATGGGTGGCCATGGGTGGCTCCTGGATGGATCCCCAAAAATATTGTTTCCTCACAGCAGCGTCATGCCAGATATTTATTATATTTTATTATTAGTTGTATTTTTGTACTTACATTCAGTTAAGAGACAGGAAATATGGGTTAGAGTTCTTGTTTGGGTAGAAGAGGAACAGAGGGAGAAATGAGGGGGATGTTAAATTGTTCTGTTTTATTCTTTGTTGTCTGAAGGATTGTTTCATTTAATACACATAAATGGTTTTTATGATGTAAAGCACTTTGTGTCGCTTTGTGGTATGAAAAGCGCTTTCTAAATAAAATTTGATTTGAATAAAAGATAAAAGTTAAAGAGGTAAATTCAAGTCTAACATTGTCAATAACCCGTTATTCTTCTGTGAGTGTTTTTATTCTGTAAAATGGTATACATACAAACTTATGTTGGCACAGAGGTTAAAGAGGCTGACCCTGGACTGGGTACAAACTGAATTAATATGAAAACATGCTAATATATTTTATTAACATTAAAAAAAAACAAAGTAAAAATAATATCTTGTGTAAAAGATGGGGTATAAACTACATTTTTAATCACAGAATTTTACTGTTATTTTATGTTTTTTCCAGTTTATTTCAGGGTATTTTTCTGGTGCTTCAGTGGCAGGAATATTACCTTCTTTTTTTGTTTTTTAACAGTGTATAACAGCGTCATATTTCTCTGCAAGCAGCCCTCTGCTTCTTTTGTGTGTCATAGGGGTATTAAGGTCATCCATTAAGCCCCTAGTGCCACAACTTACACATACAAATGCACAAATCCCACCATTTCCGTCCATGCTTTCCATTACCGTTTAGGTAGAGCCTTTTTTAATTCTCAGTGTAACATCAGAGCTGGATTGTTTACAGAAAGTGGTGAAAGGTTAAGATAGGGAAGAAAATCAGTGTTTTGGCCTCGTTGACCTGTTGGATAATTTTTGGAAACAAGCTTGAAATTGCCTCTTTCACCTCGTATAGCCCGAAGCCCTCATGGAGACTGTTTTTAATAGGAGAAAAATGGAAACAAGACATCGGAACAGCTTAAACACGCTTGGTTTGGCAATGATGTGAAACATGGAAGTAAGGCAGACAGACTGTGCCCTTGCATATGAAAAACGAAAGGGAAAGGGGGAGGGATGGAAGAGGAGGGGGAAAAAAGGGAGGAGCGTCAAGGGACTGCACTGACGTTCTGTCACCTGTTTGCCGGTTCGTTTGCCTGGAGCTTTGCTGTGTGCTCTCACAGGGGAAGCTTTTGATGCCTGATTTGTCGCTTGGCTGGGCTTGCGCATGGCTTGGTGCTCAGCGGAGTGGCTATCCCAGTCACATCCTCTCCTAGTGTAGGATCTGCTGTCGGAGGCTCAGACAGGGCAGGATGAGGAGGCATTGCAGGGATGAGCGGCACTACCCTCGTTCAGAGGTACAAGGCTACTAAATGCATCCCCAAAACTTCTGCACATCCTGGGAATGCTTGAAGAAGAGTTGGAGGAAAAGCATTATTTATCTTTGATGCTTTGTTTAGTCCCCCCCCCTGTTTTTGTAATATTTGATCGTTTCCATTGTTTTTTTTTGTGTAATGTGGAACCTCTTTATTCATGCAATTATTTCCACAGATATTTTTTTCCTTATATTTACAAATGTCTCTCATTTCTGCTACAGCAAGCCCTCGACTCCAACCTGAGCAATCTGATCAAGAGGAACAACGAGCTGGAGTCTCTAATGGGGAAACTGATCCAGACCTGTCAACATGTAGAGGTAAGCCCCAAGTGTCTCTGTGGGGTCCACACTGACTTAAAAGTGACTATAAAGTGGATGTATGATTTGATTTGCTCTTTTGATCTGCTTTGATGATATACAAAACTCAGAATGCCTTTTTATGACTTTCTGTGACTCAAAACAGAGCTCAGTATTTTTTTTTAGCCTAGCATGTAGCAAAGCTTAGTGAAGATGCAGCAAAAGGATTAATAAAACCAACAACCAACATTACATGGGCGTTTGCATTGCTGGTTGATCAGAAAGTTATTTAAATTAGTCACTTTTGTGTCATTTTGTAGACTAAACAATTGATTAGTTAAATAAATATTAGTGATGATAGCCTTAAACATATATATTTTCTTATTTCTGTTGCAGAGTATTGGATTAAAATGTAATTATTCAAAGAAATGTAATAATTCTTTCATTTGAAATCTGTAAATATTTGTCACACAAGCATTTTCCATGAAAAATTCTCATTAACAAACATCATTTGGTAATTTGGAAAATACTTATCATTGGGTTTATAGCCATTTGTATATATCTTTGCTTGCTTTTAGCTCCTTTTGACTGCATATCTGTGCCATGCCTGCTTTGTTTATGTTATGCTCCCCCACTAAGGCGCTTTATATAAAGTAATGCCACAGGGTTAAACATCATTGACATCTTAGTTTAGGAATTATGGAGGGCAGTCTCTCAGCCTGGCAAGGTCTTTACAAAGTCTAAAGAAGAGAGGATTGTGATGTCCTGGAGAGATTGAAAGTCATTTATTTAAGCTGCATGTATTGCATGCTGTTTTAGTGTTTTCTGTGAGCACAGCTTATGGGGAATTTTAAATTAAGATAAATAAAAGAAATAAAACACCATCTAACCTAACCTTTTTCATTTTTCTACCACTGAAAAAGTATCAAAACAGTCCACTTTAAAAATCAGAAATGAATAAATAATGAACATACAAGGACAGGGTGAAAAAGAGATAAAATGCTTGACCTATTTCTTTTTTTTTTTTTTTTGCACAAGGGCACCATCAAACAACACTTAAACCCTCAAAATAGCCCTTATAGTGTCCAGTGATAAAATATTGTCTGCAGGTGCCAAAAGACACATCAAACAAGAAGAGAATAAAAACTTTCAAAAAGGAAAAGGAGGTGATTAAGAGCCAACAATGCATGCACAAAGTTGACAAGCACATAAAAAAACTAAAGAAGACAGGGGGTCCCACACAAAGTTGAAACATACAAGTTGGATTGGCTTGCGTGCTGCTGTAGAGCTTCCTGAATATTTTACACAAGATGATGCTATTCCAAAACTTTTCTGAAGTTGTCTGCAGAGATGTGTTTAAAAAAAAAAAAAGAAGCCGAACTCACATCCAGTAAGGCTGACTCACTACCCCAGCGGTACCCATGGCTTAATGCCCCTGTAGCATATTAGATATGCATGATCATTCAACTTGCATCCTGTTTTTGTTGTAAGAATCTGCTTCCAGACCACATTTGGAGCCTACCCTGCTGCCATTTGCGTGTTGGGAAATAGGACACCATAGAGGAGTTTAGACATGGTACATTGAATCCAAATATTAATTTGTTTTCTCTTGGAAAATGCAAGAAATATAGATATGACTCACAATACATAAGAAAATACCACACAAAGTGTGAGCAGAAGCATGATGATGCTGTAAAAGCATTCAATGAATAAAAAATAACTTAAATTTACCGTAAATATAAAGGACAGTTCTACATTTCATAACTGTAAATTGTGTATTAGATTAGGAAAGCTCCAGTTAGACTTCCTGGGTTGATAATGACCACTGTGTTAGCACAGATGGGTAAATGTAGAACAGATCTCTCAGGAAAAGCCAATCTTAGGGGATGAATCTGCTTGGGAGGACCACCCCATTTCAGTAACTGTAACGCTGTTGTTTAATCTGATAACTCAGATTACTCATGGAAACAGAACAGATTTTAATACTCTTATTAAATGAACAGCAGTATGGTTGTAAAGACAGAAATACTAAGCCAAGCTCTAGAAGTAGTGGAAGAAAAATTAAGTAGACCCCTCGTGCTTCCATAGAAGCAGTGTTCTGCCAATCGGAAGGTCATTGGAGCAATCCCTGGTTCCCCCAGACCACATATTGAAGTGTCCTTGGGAAAGACACTAAAATTCTAAATTACTTCCATCGATGTGAGTATGTGTGATAAAAGTAGTGGTGTAATATCTCATGCTGTCATTCATCTGAGATCTGGCGAGGATGGTGTGATTCCATCTTTTATTATTTGTCCTGATACAGAAGATCCTCAAAGTGAAAGAATTGGCAATTATCGACATGACTGTCCATAAAATATTGGCTGATAGTATTGGTATCTGGTAAATACTTTCCAACAAAAGTCGATGGGTATGTCCAAAGTTGCGATGTCCTCCAGGGTCTGATCACTTGAGCGTGTTGAAACAAAGCACTTAATGCTTCATTCAGGCTATAGTTTGTCATACTAATCATATTCTCCAGAGATCTCTGCCTTCAGTCATTAGATGCTCCAAATCGGCACATTATTATAGAAGTCATGCAACATAAAAACTGCAAAATGTCCTCCTTTGAATTTTAAAGCATGTTTTCTCACTGGTCTACTTATTTATGACATTGGAGCTTTGAAGATGACCCTTGTGTCTAAAGAGCCATGATATTGTTCAGATCAGAAGTCATGAAAAGCTGTGAAAGCAAACACAATCTTTCATTTTCATTTTATTTCAGTTTTGATGTGTTGCAAAATTTTCAAACCTAGTGAAATGACGCTACACAAACCAATAGGAAAAAACATAATTTGAGCATCAGTATGAACCTTTATTGTTTACCTAACAATGTGTTTACCTAAAACACATTGCTATTGCCTTTACATCTCATTTGTGAACAAAAATACTACACAGAGATACCACTGATGTAATGCTGCACTCTGATGTCTAAGAAACCAATTAGCAGAGTTGCAAAGACAGATGTAGAGGCACCGCTATACAACAGAGCCGAGGCGATCGGCTCAGCATGTCTCACTTAAGCCCTGAGATGTAATCCAGGTGGCTAACTGTTTCTTTTGGCAACATGATCGTAGAAAATCACATAAATGCTGGTTAGGAAGGGACTCTGAGGATGTAGTGGAAGTCCTTTCCAGGCTTGTTTGGCTTTATGGAGGAAAAAGCGAATGACTCCCCATGATGTCATTATTAAAACACCTGTCAACATAGTGTAGGTTTGGATAAATAACTGCAGCATTTCTCGTTGGCTTGAAAACACTTGCAACAGACTTCCCTTTCATTGCTCCCTTAGCTATCACTTTGCTGCAGAAAGAGCACACTTTACAAGGTGCTGAAAGGACCTCTAGGAAATTACCACAATGAAAACTTCCATGTTGTTAGGACCTGTAGTCTTATAATTGGACTTGAAACAACTTTTATAGCCTCCTAAGACTGAAAGGCTTCCAACTGCAAAATGAATTTGATACTTCAGAGAGTGGAGCTTGACTCTGTTTTTCTTCTCAGGACCCTCATGGCAGCACAACCTTAAATTTAATCAACTTCATTTTTCCTCCCAAACACCTCCGACTGAATGAAATCATTTCTACTAATCCTAATTGCGAACACTGGAATTTGAGGCAGCCAGACATTTTAATTTACTCCCACTGAGATTGAACAAGCCTGTACCCTTTATAATTTTCAAACGTTTCATATAGCTTAGTCAGGATTGGACTGGGACAATTTCCTTGTCCCAGTTGCCAATGTTTCTTGACATTACCCTTATTTCATTATGTTTGTCCCAGAGTACAAACTGCTGTATGCATGTAAATAAAAGAGTTCTTTTTTTTAAAATACAATAGTTCTCCAAACTTTATGAAAGTATTTTAAAGGTTTTTCCTTAAACATCGGTTGCTTTGTATTGCTTTCTGTCTCTGTGCCGCAATGTGAGCATCAGTGTCTTGTCCAAGGGCACTTTGATACATTGAGGGGTTAGGGATTGAGCCATCAATCATCATGGAAGAGAACCACTCTATCAGCCAAACCATGCCTGCCTACATTGGTTGTTGATGTTTTATGAAGGCCAATGGGGTTATAGCCAGAGGTGCACTGGACTGTAATGCATTTACTGGAAGTGTTCTAAACACTTTAAAGCCTAACCTCTTTGTCCCTTTAACAAAATGTAAGTTTTCACCATAAAGTGTTGCAATAGGTCTCAGAAACTGTATGTATCCAACATGATACACAGTTAACACACATTAAAGCATTAACTGTTTCAAATATATCCTTAATAAAATATTTAGTGGACATACTTTTTTCTTGCCAGAAATGTAGAGTATCATCTCCAATGTTACACATAGTTTCTTATATATGAAATACGCTATTATCCAGAGCAACTCATCAGCGAGGAACAGATTGGGGACAATGTTGAGTTCAGACATTGGGGAAGTTGAGGACTGAACCAGCAACCTTCAAAGTGAATGATGATAATTTTTCACCAATCGCAAGATGTCAAGGGTCTAAGATGCTGAACTAAAAGGGGACTTCTACCAACCAGTTGGTGAAATCACAATTTATCTGTCATTTACCAGCAGATGAGGGACAATTCTTCAAGCTAAATAAATGGGTTTTGGAAGCACTTTGTTACTTGCAGGTTTAATTGTCTCCAATGAATCTGGAATCAATGCTGTTGAAAGAGAACCAAACTTAAAACTGGTCGATGGACTTAATAAAAAAACCTTTTATTCCTAAAATTTTATTTTAAAATGTATCTGTGGACCTTTTAAATAGACAGGAATGTTTTGTATGTTGTCTGAATGTTTTTCTTTGTCTCCATTTCAAGTTGTTACTGTACAACTCCATTTTGAAACCATTTGACCAACTTGTTCTGGAGGAAGGCAAATTGTTTATTTTCTATAAAACAGTTTAACAATATATCATGTCGTTTCTTCTAAAGGAGGCAGTTCTGCTTCTGTGACATCTCATCATGATGTGAAGAAACCTGACTAGTCTGACAACGTGATTTCATGGTGACTGACACCCCTGACAGGATCCTATTTAAATCCACTCCTGCTCAATACAGACACATTGTCACACAGAGAATGAAAGACCGCAAGCCTACTGTATCTCTGTTTCAGTTCATATGACGGTGGGAGCATGACAACTTCACCTGACATCAGTCAAATCATGGAAGTTTATTCAGCCTTATCTCTGCGTGACTTGGCATATCAACAGTTGTTGGATCTTAAACTGCCTCAATTTAGTTTAACTTGCACATTAGTGAGTTTCATCTGCTAATCTTTCATGCCTCTATCAACCAAGGTAATTCTGTACAGGTTTCACTTAAACACCCAATGTCTCATCACTATTTCAATGGCAGAATACGCCTAATCTTCCTCAAGTCCTTTGCTTTTAGACAGGATGATGGATGAAAATAACACCCCATTCCTCGTTCGTCACAATGTCGAGCCAGGAGACATACGTCCCTTCTTTAGCTCCCTGTCTTCATCCTTCATCGGTCCTTTTGTTGCTCTAATGCTATGCATCAATTTTTATCAGGTGAATGCATCCCGCCAGGAGGGCAAGCTCTTGGAGGAGTGTGACCTCCTGATTGAGATCATTCAGCAGAGGAGACAGATCATTGGTAACAAGATCAAAGAAGGGAAGGTAAGGTGAACACATTGAAGGATGAGGAGTGACAGCAGACAACTATATTTCGCCCTTTCCTCATATTTTTCTACCTTTTAAGATTTGTGCATATTAATTTGTTGTCCATTTTAATGCTGCCTGTGTTCCTTTCTTCAGCTTTACCTTAACAAAATGCTATGAAGCAGAAGTTTAATGACAAGCGTTCACAACCCAGTTAATTGACTGGCAATACCATCAACCACTTTAATTACTTTTTAAACACACCAATATCACTTACAGCTACCATTAGGTTTAATTCTATATCCAATTCAATACCTCATTGACCTGATCTTTTAACTACTAACAGATGGTAAACTACTCATATGTCTGAGATGCAAACCCTTTGACACATTCTGAACAGACGGGCGGAAACAGTCGGATGGGCCAAAAGTAAATCCCAAAGCATCTGAAGGGAATGTTTTCTTTAAACCCAGATGAACTGTTAAACTGGGTTTAATGAGACTTGGAATGCTTCAGTTTTTTTCTTAATTTGATTTTTTTTTTATTAGAAGACAATAAAGGAATATTTGCCTTTATTCAGACATGTTTCTACAAATTGGATTTTGATTGAGGTCATCGTGATTGCAGCCAAATATATGTTGCTGTTGTGATTTGGAAGCCAAACTGCTGATGAAATGTCATTTGACCTCAATCTATCCACTGACCTCAATCTGCCTCTTAATATCGCAGCTCATAGGGAGCAGGAATGAAACTGGGTGACTGACAAGGGGAGGTGAAATCCCAGATTTGCGTGCAGCAAAATCATTGCCATGCATGAAAAATTTAGTATTAGCTTTGGGGGTAGGAAGCTTCATATCTGCCGAAAAGGTCCTTAGTAACTCTTAGTAACTCTCTTTTTCACAAAAATTTCTGTGCATCCAAGTTTGATTAGTGCACAACATTACATGACTTAACCTTGAACTGTCTCACTCATTTATCTTCAGTTTCAAAAGAGACAGGCTTCAAAACAAGCCCTTGTAAAAGACACCAAAAGCTAGTCCTTGAAACTTTCTCAAAAGAAAATGGATGTACTCACGTCTTTGCAAAGATTTATCTTCTATAACACTGATATTAATTAAGAAAACTTGAAGAAATGGATGACTTTTTGTTTAAGTCAATCCTCATTTGAAAAACCGACCTCTGTATTAGTGACTGTAATGTCAACATCCATCTCTATGTGCGGATAAAACCCCATATTGTCACATCATTTCCTGTGATCTCTCATTTTGTCCTTGTCCCCACTGATCCACAACACTTTAAGCTTGCCAAAGCCATTTTCATGCATTGTTGCTCTGACTGTTTGATCTATCTTAAAAACACTCTTCTGAGAATTCTCTTTGTCAATGTTTCCAGACTCAAAGGCTTCGAAAGCTCGCCCAACAGATTTCCAACTGCAAACAGTGCATTGAGAGGTCTTCCGCCCTCATCACACAGGCTGATCAGACACTGAAAGAAACTGATCACGCTCGCTTCCTGCAGACAGCCAAGAGCATCAATGAGAGGTCAGGCAGCCTACACGCTACCCACACATGTCAGGATTACTCAGCATAGCACACAAACGTCTAGCTTAGGGGAAACGGTGCAAAAACATATGCTGAAAGATTATTTGAATGCTTTCAAGCATCACAAGAAGTACAGCAGGATTTTATCTTTATCTTTTTTTGTTACCCTAATCTTATTCCAGGCCCTATTTCAACTGTCTGCTTAATTGATTTGGCAATTGAAAGCAGAACCAAGAGTCCAGCATGTGTAATAAAGGGAGGCTTTCACTTACTAAGAGGCTGATTTCAGGAGTCTTATCAGAACTGCCCATCTTTTCCAATGTGCCTTGGGTTTCCTTCCTGTTGGGCATGCCCAAAACACCTAGGATGTGTTCTAGAGACATCAGAGATAGATATGCAAACTGCCCCATTCAATCCTTTTGGTGTGGATCAGCAATGTCTCTACTATGAGTCTATGGAACTAATTTGCACTGCTTACGTCTTTTAGTCATTACCCACAGCTCACAGCCAAGAGTGAAGATAAGAACATTGATTGACCAGCCCTCTGCTCCTTTTGGTTCTACCCACACCATCATGGACTACTACAGTCCACATCATTGCAGATTCCTCACTGATCTCAGTCAGTCTGATCATGAGTATTTATATGACCTCAGACTTGGAGGGTCTAATTCTAATCCCCATTGGTTAATATATTTAACGACAATCAATCCTCAAGTCAAAACTCATTTAAGCAAACAAGACCTCATCATCAGCAAAGATTATCAGAATCTGCCAGACTACAGATTCACTTCTTGTGAAAACGTGTTCAATTTCTCCTAGGGTTTCCATGGCAACTGCATCAACCCAAGTGCTGATCCCTGAGATACACCTTACCGACACGTTCGACACCTTTGCCCTGGACTTCACCAGAGAGAAGAAGTTGCTGGAGAGTCTGGATTACCTCACAGGTAAACCTTTGTGTTTTTGTCAGGTTTTCTCTGTTTAAGGGACATTAACGAATAAACCATCGTTTGAGTTCAAATGCATCATCATCATCTCTTGACACTCATGAAATATTCCTTTGCTTTGTATCTAGTCCTTTGATTTAGTTCCTCAGTGGCCACAAAAACGAAACATTGCTGCTAATTAACAATTCTATTTCAGCTTGAAATTTGTTTTTCTTTTTTAATTCCCTTGAAGTCCCCATCTTCAACACTGTATTTGAAGTAACAGACCCCCAGCCTATTAACTCTAAATTAATTTTTGACATTAATTTCTTATGTCCCATTTGCGAGGACCCATCAAAATGTCACTGTGAGATTTATGAGGAGACCAAGGAAAGAGAAAAAAACAAGGCTTCGTGTGTAGTGGTTTTTGAAGGTTTGTGAAAATGGCTGGGCCATATTTATTCTCTGTGATGCATGAAGGCTTTGCCGGAGGGCCTTTTTACTGAGTGAATCAGTCTGAATCACTCCACTTTGTGCAGCCACTCATGACAGAAGGCTTGGGAGTGGGAACGAATGACAGACACAGAAAGAGATAGGAAGTGGCTTTACAATCAATTTAAGTTTGGTTTTTATATCTCTGTTTCTTTACCTCCGTCGTTTCTACAATGCTTCATAAATTGAATACAAAGGGATGGATTTTATTTATTTCTCTGAAGAGTAAGCAGTTATACCAGTTTATTGCTTTATATGAATCATCACTTAAGTTTAACAAAGTCAATCTAGTGTACCTGGGTATGTAAAGATTCCGCTTTCATGCTAATAGGATATCAACTCTTCCTGCTGTGCTAATGCAGGCTGCTTTACTAGTTTTACCACCTTCCTCGGTTTGCTTTTAAACTTCAACTCTACTGGAAAGAGCATCTTCATTCTAGCGTTTAATGGTGCCTGTAAACTCATAAATTGAAGCAAATGAACACGTACAAGGTTAATTAGGGGTACTGTTATTTGCAACAACTGATGTTTGAGTGTGTTATCAGTTTGCTATATCATTAATGTAATTTCCCTAACTAAACATAATTAAGACCTGAGATAACGTATCTGCTCTTCATTCTTTACAGCTCCAAGTGCTCCATGCATAAGGGAAGAGTTGTGCACAGCTTCTTATGACACAATAAGTGTCCACTGGACGTCAGATGATGAATTCACGGTGGTGTCCTATGAGCTCCAATATGCCATCTTCACCGGACAGTCCAACATTGCTAGTAAGTGTTTATGGATGACAAGGAATACGTCATCCTTCACACTGTTCTGTCTACATCACATGAAAGAGATGTAGTTTTTATTCAAATTTGGGAGATATTTGAAACACCAGGGGAATTTACCATGAAAAGATAAGCCGTTATGAGTTGCACCTGTTGCACCTGCTTCGGCATGCATGTTACACAAGCAATCGAGATACCTCTAGATTCTTATGATGCTGCAAGTTTAATTTGTGGCAAAAATGTCAATTGTTGTATACACACGATAATTAGGTATAAATCTGATATCACTTCCCCTTACAACAAGGAGTGTCATGATGTATGGGTATTAATAATAACTGATATTTAGGCCCGGCAGGAATGTGCAGTGTTGCAATTGCAACTATTAAGAAGAATTCAACCAATCCTCAAAAATTCTGCAATTGTGTCCAGTCACTGCAACTTTGACTTTTCTCAGCATACCTCATCAACTTAACTTGGGTAGTTTGGATTTTTAATGTGCAGATTTGTGCAACAGAAACATGTTGGATGTGCAATCTAAAAACGCTTTTCTATAAATATCATGATAAATTATCACCATGAACACTTTTGAGTAATCAGGTCGTGAAAGGGCATACGGGTTGAAATGATACATAAAATGTTTCATCTGTATGTCCAAAACAACCGGGTTTAAGTGGCATTGCAGGATTGAGACGTTGCGCCAGTGAGGATGACAGCTAGAAAACAAGTCAGCATCTCAAAGCCACCCATCATGACACAATGTCATGTCAAACAACAGACATGCAGCAAACGCAGACATACACATTTACTAGATACACACTAGACCCAGATAATCTTGAGCACACTTGAGTAAGCAACAGCTACAAGGAAGAAAATGGGGTCAAGGCACCTGAAAACAAGCTCCTCTCCCTCTCAATCAGATTGCTTTTTATCTACCTTTCATCAAGTCTTTTTTTTAAAGATTCAAAAGCTTCTCTGCAAAATCTGCCTACCTTGAATTTTTCATGCAGTTTCTCCCTTCATATTTCGTCTAGCTTAAACTCTGTTATAAAGGATTTGTTTAATTCATTCCTCCAACTTCCACCTTTTGTTACATTTGTTTCCCCATTATTACTTCACTGTGTAAAGCATATTAGGAACTGACATTTATATTGCTAATTTGACATTTTATTTCCTTGTGCTGTCAAATCCCTGTCTATTTCTGTTTAGTAAGCTGCTGTGATATTTTTTTCCCCTCTTCCCTTCCATTTATCGCATCTGCTAATGACAGAGGTGTTGCTGTCGGCATACAAGTCAAGTGCCAGACATTTTCCCCCTGGAGCCATTCAGATGAATCATTATGCAGGAAGTTGAAGTCTTCTGTTAATAACAGAAAAAAACAAGCATTCTTCACTCCTGTGCTTCCGTATAAATGTTCAACACATCCTTGTGAATTATATGTCATGTCTGAAATATGTGAGAAGAAATTTGAACCCTGTTTGTATTTTATCAGCAAAAAATGTAATTCTTCTACGAATTTGTCAATTGAATTAATAACCTAACTCAAGTCTTGTAGCATATTCCAACAGGAAAAGAAACTTGATTAGTCTTGTTTTAGCAATAATCTTTACCTTGCCCATATTACCCTAGAATTATTCCCAATATTTTCCAAATATTCCCAGTTTTCTTGGCAATATTAACAATGTGGTTGACTGAAAATAATGTAAAAAAAAGAAATCTTACAGCTGTCAAAATTTAAGTGTATTTGTATATCATTCAACTTAGATGAAAGAGCTCATGATGGATTAGCATTCTAAGCTAGCAAACTTTAGTAAGATTAATTGTTTAGTCATTTTTGCTTATGAAATTATTTAGTTTGACATTATGAATTTAGCTTATGTTAAAAAAGAAACTGAATAAGTTCATGCTAATATGACAAGTCATTTTTAAACTTAAATCTTTACAGAATACAACTTGAAGCAAGTAGGTTTTAAGTTTAGCTAAGGCTAGTAGAGGCAATAGCTAGTTCTACTTTGAGCTTTATAATCTGTGTGGAGAATAGTGCAGCTAAAGTGTGAGTCTGCAGTTTGGCTCTTAAACTCTAAACTAAAGAGAGTAATTAAAAGATTTGGGGTCTTGATTTTATTTTGACAAATCAGTCCTTATTTTGGCCTTGCAAATAAAGGAGGCCTCCACTTTCATATATGCCACATAAAGGCCTGTTCATTCTTCCCAAGAACAGAGAAATTTGTCTGCCCTGCTGGGTCGGCAGTTTGCACAGGTCTATGTCTTTATATGCCTTACATCAGGCTTTTTCAGCTGTTGTCCTTGAGGGCCACTATCCTGCTCTTTGTTTCTCTACTTTAAGACAACTGATTAAAATGAAGCAGATCTTAATACCTTGATCTCAAGCCTATTGATGAGTCAGGGGGTGCCAGGTGACTGCAAGGGCAGTAACACTCGAGGACATAATGTGTCATCTAGATTTTCATACTTCCTCATTCCCTCAGCCAGCTGTTCCTGAAAACTAACCATTCGTTTTGTTGAACTTTTTACATTAGCAAAATAGAAAACTTCCTGTTTTTTGCATTAACCATGCCCACTTCCAATTTATGACCAATTACACAATAACTGTCAAAAGTCACATAAATATTTCCTCTGAGTCCTAGGAGAAAGAAGAAATTGCTTTGTTCTTGTGGAGTATTCAACGGCTTTTACACACAAGACCAAAACTGATGTTAATCTTCACTCACACACAAACATCTTTGAAAGGGAGCTCAGAAGAAACTTGGGAGCCATCAAACACATACTAAAAATGCAGACACATGACGAAAATCTAATTGTTTTTATGGAGCCAGGTGCGAGGTGCGAAGTGTTCCTTATGTGCCTTTTCTCACCCTCTCACCTGTTCACACTTTCATCCCCTTTTAAAAACATATCAGTAAATTGTCTCTGTGTGCAAACAGTGTCTAAGGTTTTACTTGTGTACATTTTTAAAGCAGAGGTTTCTTAGGTTTCTTACTCATGATATATTCTTCACCTAGGTCTCTGTAACTCATTGGAAAGCTGGATGATAGTTCCCAACATCAAGCAGAACCACTACACAGTGCACGGTCTGCAGAGCGGCACCAAGTATATCTTTGTCGTAAAGGCTATTAACCAAGCAGGAAGCAGGAGCAGTGAACCGGGTACTCTGAAGACTAACAGTAAGAAAATTTAAGATTTTAAATGATGTTTCATTGTTTTTTGCTTTCCTGAAAGTAAAAAGGAATTTCATAAAAAAAAAAAAATCTTCTTTTGCCACCAGGCCAGCCATTTAAACTAGACCCTAAAACTGCTCATAAGAAGTTGAAGGTGTCCCATGATAACCTCACAGTGGAGCGCGATGAAACCACATCCAAGAAAGGCCACAGCCAGGAGCGGTTTACCAGTCAGAGCAGCTATGGCGTGGTGGGAAATGTCTATATTGATAGCGGTCGTCACTACTGGGAGGCTCTGATTGGAGGGAGTACATGGTGAGGCGTCTTTTTACAATTCATTTATAGTCTCTTTAAGCAAAAGTTCCAGTAAACACAGAATTATCCTCTTCGCCACAGGTACGCTATTGGCATTGCCTACAAATCAGCTCCCAAGCACGAGTGGATTGGCAAAAACTCGGCCTCTTGGGTGCTGTGCCGCTGCAACAACTCCTGGGTGGTTCGCCACAACAGCAAGGAGCTAGCTATCGAGCCGTCGCCCCACCTGCGACGCGTTGGGGTCCTGCTGGATTACGATGCAGGATACCTGACCTTCTACGATGCCGTGGGCTCCCAGCACCTCCACACATTTCACGTCTCTTTCGTTCAGCCTGTGTGTCCTGTGTTTAACGTGTGGAATAAATGTCTGACAATTCTCACTGGACTGGCCATCCCAGACCACCTGGAGGGACTGGAAGCAAGCAACTGAATGCTACAGTCAACAAGAATCCATCATTGTATACTGATGACCTTAAAGCTGCACTGGGAAAGGGTTAGGACAATGCTCACTTTTGTTGCCTCAGTTTCTCAAATTAAATTCTGTGCATGCGCACTAATGCACGTAGAAGCAGTGACAAATCAATAAAGTATTAACTGTCTCCTCGCTAACAGCAAAATCGATCACTCCCCATAAAAAACAAAACAAAAAAACACATTTTCTGGTCTTATTGTTTTTTGATGTATTCCCTTTTCTCTCATTGGTTTTCTTTAATATGTACATCACAGACAGGCACTTTTTCAGGGTATAAATGAGCATTTGAGTTTCCTAGTTTCAAAGTTCCTGCGTGCAGTTTTAAAGAAAAAAAAAAGACCTGGAAGGTTTGTTTCAAGCCTTCCAAAAGTCAGTTTACATCTATTTTCTAAAGCAAAGATGACGATCCTTGATGTTGTGTTAAACTAACAGGCTCAGTTTTGATTGATGGTCATAAACTGGAGTTAGATCAAGACTAAATAGTCAGTGTTGGGCTAGATTATCCTACTCTAAAGGCACTTTGGGCAATACTGGGCATATATTTGTAGTACCACAATGGGGAAACAAGCCACAAATTAATTACCAGTTTTATTTCACCTTCTTCTATTTTTCTTATATCACCTTATCAGCTGCAGCACTTTGAAAACTCTCTGAAAGTACTCACAGTGCATACACACTAAATCATGTACGTCATAATCAGTCAGGTTGCTGGAAAGAGCAGAACAGATGTATATTTTGTAAATTTGTTGCCCCCCCCCCTCCCTATCTGCCCCTTGTTTATTAAAAAGGAACCAAAGTAGCCATGGCTGTCTGTTCAGATGAATTTTAGTCTATGATAATAAATGATTAATTATTTTTAAAAAGCGAAAGAGAAGAAATAGGAATATGCTAATATTAAATGGAAGATTCCCTAAACATAGACCTTGTTTTTGCACATTGTTTACACTTTATTCATGGTTTTGTAGCCTAAAAGTTTAAATATTCTTTGTGCAATTTACTTGCATCCATACTGGGACAGTGTTGTGTTCTGTCATGTTCATTTTGTTTTGTCACCATACATTTTTTTGTGATGCATAATATGTGAGTTGTGTTACAGCTGTAGCCCCAGGTTATAATTAAAGATAAGGGGCAAAATATGCATTTGGGTGTAATTCTTTTACCCTCATTTTTTATTAAAAACCTTCAGTTTTCAATTAAAATAACAAACACAGGGCTGTTCTCAGAAATGCAGCAAAACAATGATGTCATTACGGCACACCTCTTTTTTTAACTTGAGTTTTCTACAAAAGGAGGAAGAAAAAGAGACAAAAAAGCTAGAATGAGATTCATCCACTGACAATTTAATGTAGGGATCTCAAACTCTAGTCCTCAAAGGACACTGACCTGCAGGTTTTAAGTGCTTCCCTGCTTCAACACACTGATTCAAATTAAATGGATCTAACAGGTTGTCAAATTCTACACAAAGGCCCATTAATTTGAGTTGGTGCGTTCAGGGAAAAGTCAAATCTGCAAGACAGTGGCCCCTTAAATCCCTAATTTGAGGTGACAAAACCATTTATCCATTAATATGATTCGCTCCATATGTAATAGTGACATAAATGTGACATTTTTTTGTAGAAATGCAAATATTTGGTTATATTGCTGGATGAGATAAGGTTTGTCATCCAATCGTTTGATAGTTTGAAGGACAAATAAGGTGTTCCTTAATTCTTTTTGTTGGCAGTACAGTGGACTGTGTGTTTCTTTGCATCCAATACAAGTATATAGTGCTTACTTTAATGTTGCCATTTCCACTTTATGACGCTGGTGTTATTTGATCAGTCTGTGTGGATGTTTTTATGGAAAGAAGTGCTTTCACCACTGTTATCTCAGATAAGTCTATGAGAAAGTGGAAAATAAACATTGCTCCGTTTAACATTAAAAAGTTAGTCATTTTTCATGTGGATGTGAGAATGTCAAGAGCTGATCTCATAAAAAAGGAAGATGTGAAATACCAGGAGCAGTTTCAGTCTTTCTGTGGATGAACAAAGATCACACTTTCAGGGAATAAAAGCAGCTCCAAAAACCTCAAGAAGTTGAGACTTTAACGCTTTGCTAAGAGTAAAGCTTCCTGTGCTTTTGAGGAGGAAGAATCTGTCAATAAGAGCTGCTTTAATTGGTCATTTTTATCAATGTTCTTCTGTTTTATAGTAAAACAACTGCTGCAGAAGGCGGTATTCGTCCTCTTTTCCTCCTCATGATGAAACATCCGGGAGATGTCAAACTCTTCAGTAAGTGTAGATCTCAGGAAACCGAATCCAGCCAAGGCTGTCAATTTCCTGCGGAAGAGGAAGTCGTTGAGTTTATCATGTGAACTTCCCGCGGACATCAGGGGCTCTTCCTGGCTTTCCAGGAGCAATTGTTCTTAGACGCCGGGGGTTCATCGCTAGACAGCTTTTCTATAGCGTTAACTGAAGCTTTGTGTGTCGTTCACACGGTTAAGTGGTGTGAAGGGGGAAAAAAAAAAGAAAAAAAAAGGAGTTTACTGAATGCCACACTGAACAAACAATAGTGAGGACATAAAGACAGTTTACAGGCCATATGCAAATAATGTAGTTGTGAGTGGCTGCCGCATTAAGAGGCTTTGAAATTAGCACTGTGTCTGAACATAAATGCTAGCTTTCACAGCTAGTGCTTCACAATGTGCACAACAGATTTAAAATATTGATTTATACTCATACATATCTTGGCTTTGCCGCAACGAGCAGTTAAATTGTGTAAGAAACTAAATTCAGCATTAAGAGATAGCAAGGCATCAAGGGAAATGGCTTTTATTAGCTTACATCTACGACATCTGTCATCTTAAAAGTCAAAATATGAGGCTGTACGTGTTAAAAGTATAATTTCATCAAATAAAAGGGTAAATAAAGTAATACAAGTTCCTCCTTAAAATATTTGTGTGCCAGCTTCTTCTTTGTTCTTTTCACTGGTCACATGTAAACTGTTCATGCAGAACAATATTACTCAACATTGCACCCATGGTTTCTTGTAGTACTGCCTTATTTGCTTTGTCTGGCTATGCATCTTTAAGCTCCCTAAAAGCAGACTGAAAATCACACATAAAGGATGCAGAACATTAAACAAAAGATCAGTCTGTATGATCATCTAAAGTAGAGTATAAATGAGGCTTTAAACTGTCCATCAGGGGCGGACTTTAATCAGTTAAATCAATGAGATGAACAGGTGCTACCACTCATGACTGTTGCCACACCTGTTGCTGCTTCAATAAGGATACGATTGAATGGACAAACTAGAAACTAGAAAAAAAGGCCAATTGAGCATTAATTTTAAGTTAGAAACTCTAATTGCCAAAATCATCCCTATCTCTACATAATAAAGAATCCTTCAACAAATTCCTAGATCCAAGCGGTGATCCAGATCACCCCCAAAATCTAAACACTTTTTCCTTATTCCATTTCTGAGATTTCCTGATTTTTTTTTTATCAAAATAAACTCCTTGAGTTTTGTTGCTAACAGACAGACAAACCAATATCACTGAATACATGACCTTCGCCAAAATAGAGCAAAATATATTAGACCCTGATACAAGTCCAACGATTCATCAAGGAAGGCACAGAGTTGGATAACCAGGATCTAGAAGCTTTGCAGGTGCCTGGAAAACTTTGGATTTATCTCTTCAGGGACTGTGATAAAATGAAATGGGAAAGTAAGATTTTATTTTTTTTAATATCCCTTTATTGAAGCAGGAATTCCCATGAGACTGCTGTCTCTTTTTCGAGGAAGACCTGGCCAAGAGGGCACGCTACAGCAGTAAACACATATAAAACACAGCACACATTAAAACAGTTAAATAAAACCATAAAACAGATGCAGAACACATAAGATCATATTAGGAGTAATATTTACAGACTTCAGTAAATAAACAACTTTAAATTGACCAAAAGAAAACCAAGTTACTAAGCTTTAAGGTGTGTTGGTTGGTATTCCTGGACCAAGACTGAATTGGTCTAATGGCAGTTGAATTAAAAATATTAGTTTAACTGTTTGAGAAAACTGAGGTGATGAAGACATTAGCCTCAGCGTGACCAACACACCTTAGGATAAGATAGATGAAATGAATGATACACCACTGACTTCATTACATGATGCTGATTGTGTTTTGGCCACAAACAGATCATTTGCAGCCTCACGAGATGGGTTCCCCCCAAAAAGTAAGCAACCCAAGTAACCCACAAGAAAAAAGCAACTATCCCGCAAGATTCACTTCTCAGATGTTCACATTATTTATCAGAATATTTTGATTCTGACTTTTTCTTCTAGGTTAATGCAGTTAAATCTACTTCCTGACCCCCTTGTGGTCTCATAGAAGACTTTGTGTGATATTTTAAGCAATCAATGCTGTAACTGCTTGGCTGAAATATCCCCCAAAGGTTGAGGACAAACCATTTTATTAACCTTTATCAAGGGAAGGATTTGCTGAGCTTGTGTTGTTCTTCTTCACAACCTTGGCTCATACGCACTTCTGTACAAGTACCACTATGCTCACACGTGATGACCAGTGTGGATGCCCAACAACTTAAACAGCCTTTTTTTTTTTTTTTTTTTGCCTCAAGGGCACCTTCAGTTTAGTTTAACAAGATGCAGAGACCATGACTCCGTTTCTCCTTATGGGAATTTGAACCACTGACCGTCCTTCACAAGACCGCTTCACTCTCCTTTAGGCAAACACTGCCCCACTTTTGTGCAAAGCATCAGGCCAGAGCTGGTTCAGTGTGCTGCTCCCACTGCAACTACACTTGTCTGGGCAGTCTTGAGGCTCTACAGTCCCCAGAGAGTTTTTTTTTCTTTCAAAACCAACCAACATCACAGAGAAAGACTCATACAGAAACAGCATCTGAGCTCCAGGGAAGACCGTGCATGCACTCTATAGGCTGTAGCATTCTTAATGGGTGAGTGCATGTAGCAATTTGTCCTTCTATTCTGAGATTAGATGAGCAGTTACTTAATTACACAACCAAGTTGATGCTACAAAGAAAAACCAAAACGCTTATTGTGAATCCCTTGTCTATATTTCTGGCTTGAAATGCAGACGCTCAATGAATTATAACAGGGAACTCACTTCCCTAAATGTCCAGCAGATGTCACTGTGGGATTCAGGAAAACATGAAAGCAAGAAGCCACAAGTGACTAGATTGGCATCAGAATGACTATTTGGCTTCTCATGTCAAAGGCAGGCAGTGGTTAATGTTTGAGTAAGTATCCAGTAAATTAATTCAGGTCAGTCTAATCTTAACTTAATGGTCTTAAAAGAGAACATTCAATGAATGAAATGCATGTGTCTCATTCAGCTCTGCATGGGTTATTTTATGATTTCTCTATCACAAGTAAATAAAACTCAGAGGTAACCATTATTACAAACCAGAAGTGTGCACACGTTTGGATGTGGGCATAGACAATTATATAAGTCTGGACTGTCTTTGTAATGTCCCAGCCGAGTTCAGAAAATACAATCAACTGGCAATCAGGAGCTTGTTGGTCATTTTTTTTATTCCCAAAAAGAACACAGGCGAGACTAAATGATAAGGTAAAGTCATAGTGCAGGAACTTCTCGAAGTGTCTTGGAAAATGTAGGAAATAAAAATATAAATATTTGGAAGATTTCTGTCAAAATAGATTATGCATTGTCTGTTCAGGCCAAAAACAATACATTAGACTTGCTCACATTTGAAAAAGACAGCTTATAAATTCTATACACGTCTGCATGTGGTTTTCTTTAACTAAGGGGTGTGTTTTCACCATCAAAATATGATTAATCACTACAAGCCATTTGCCATTGTGGTTAAAAAGGTTTCAGGCAAATCATTTGTTGACTGGTTTGTGCAGCTGCAGTCCTCTTTTAGTTCCGAGTGATTGACAGTAAATATGACTAAAGGTTCTGCTTCCGCTGTACAGAAAAGATGGACAACTGAGGGGCAATCAACCATCTTTTTTGATATGCCAGAACCTATCTGTTCCACCTTCTGGTCAAGCCTCTTAATGAACACCAGGGTTGTAAAGTTGGTTGCCAGCAAGAATCCAGGAACTTGGCTGACATCTGAGAAAGCCAGACTTTTGGCAGTGCTACCAATTGGTGGCTTAGTTGAGGTATAAAGTGGCCAATCCTCACATAAGAAGATACTGCAAGGCTTTTGCTGACTAGCGGGGCTTCACCTGTAAGGAGGTGGCGCTGCTACAGGCACAAATACTTGTCTAGAGTAGGGTTTCTACCAATGACCTCTGGGAGAATTCCCTAAGGTGTTCAACAGCTTGTTGCCTGGCTTTAATATTGTTTTTTGTTTTTCATCAATTCTTTATTGAAAGAATGTACAAAATGTAAATCTGTACATATGTATCTTATATATAGTAGGAACAAACATACAAATTCACCTGTGTGGTAGCGGGGACGAAGCAATAATAAATCCCTCCCACTCTCCCAGGGGGCAACTCTTTGTGAACCGTGATCTTAAGCATGTCACTTAATGAGATAATATAACGCCGTCTGGGAATGAGGTAAATCCTATCAACATATTTGTAGCGTATCAATTCATGGTTAGGGTGCCTTTAAATCTCTTTTAAATCTCTATTCCAATTATCCGCTACTGATAAAAGGTTTGTAGAGTCCAATAATAAATTCATAAAGTTTATAAACTATCCCTCCTGTCTGGAGTAGGGTATCTACTAATGACCTCTGGGAGAATTGTCCAAGGAGGTCAACAGCTTGTTGCTTGGCTTTATTATTAAGATGTTGATAATACAATCAATACTACTTGAACAAATGTCTCTTTCCTTTTCTGCTATGATATTTGAGACTTTTACAATGTTAGCCTTATGGAAACTAAGTCCAGCTTACTCACTCTCATACACAAAGGACAGCAGACAGAAGGGGTCATTAATGGGAATACTGTCAAACTCAGCAGTTTATCTAGACTCTCCTGGTCAGCTGTTATTGTCTAAATGCAATTTAAACCAGCTTGCCAAAGCCTGTGTTGAGTCCTGCGATTTTTTTTTTTTTTTGGGGGGGGGGGGGGGTGGTAGGGATATGATGATATGAGGGTAGGGGGGGGCTGGTTCCTTCATTTCTATTCTAATGCACTTGATTTTAATCAGGAACCTGCTATGTATGCTCCAGCCCTGTATTCCAATCTCCACCGGTCAAAGTGCCAGTAGCATTTGTGATGAACAATTTAGTTTATCGATCAGGCAATGCTTGGGGCAAAATTGAAGCCAAAATGAAACAATGGTCAATTTGCAAAAAGTAGCAGTTTAGTTAAAGTCCGCTTAGGTGTTGCGTTCACAGGTTACAAAATGTAATGGT
>JAOXYM010000026.1:11432702-11452026 GCA_028567055.1 Leptatherina wallacei
CATTTCCACCAATGGGTCTGGCTCAGCACGGTACGGGACACATTTATCTGTGTTTCCACGGGCAACAACTGGGAAGGGAGCCAGAATATCCGTGTATCCTTGGCCTACTTACCCCAGGTTCTCTTCATCATTTTAAGACTTTTCTCCGTTGCTTCTCATCATTTTTTCTTTTCTCAACACTTATTTCCTTTTTCTGGGTTCTCTTTCTAAAACTTCTCTCCAACAATCACTCACTCAATCCCACTTCGATAAGTCTTGCAGTTTCTTTCAGACAGGCAGTAAGAAATCCAATTAGTTTGCACTTCTCAATCATAAAATCTTCAATCAGGTTGAAATAAACTTGGGCTGACATGCTTTTACCGCCATGCTGCCTAATTAAGAGACTATAATTTATTGCACTCCAATTTGGGAAGAGCTTTTGAACAGCAAGGTAATTGGGAAATAAATATATAAAAGGAAACAAGAGGAGAGCAACCAAGCAACGAGAAAAGATAAAACCCAACACCGGCAATGTGTTAGCCAGGTGTTTGAACCATTGCTGCTTATTTCCTTTTTGACTTAATAAAGTCAGGCTTTTTGTGGAGTGCAGCAACAATGTAGAGAATCTGAGGACACGGATGTGTTTCATCTGTTTGTTTGTTTTTCTTAAATCAGAGCAGCATGACTTGTAGAAGCATTACAAAATCATAGGTTGTTTCAGAGAGGGGCCCGCTTGAACACCAAAAGCAGGAGGCAGATGTAAAAGAGCACAAGGATTTACTTAGCAAGGTATAGTGCTGCAGGGCAGGAAATCAAAGAATATTCAAAATGAAAACCAAAAACCAAACATAATTTTAAAAGCAGAACAAGTATGATCAAGCAAAAACCAGGCCAAAAACAAGAGAGCATATACTGAGTAAGGTAAAGGTAAAGCATACACAATCTCACACGTTATGAAGCTGAAAGGTTTATCTTGTTGGTCAGATGAGTTAAACTGGTTGTGTTTTTGCCGTGAAAAACGCAACAAATTCACTGTTCAAATAGGCTGGATTTAATGATGGCTGCAGGTAATTGCCGTTACACTTTATTGTAATTGTGTTCTTAACCTGAATAATGGCAGCGGCAGTACAAGTGCTCAAAACATTTTCTTCAGGCAAAATTATTCAGTTTTCACTTGAACCCCCTCCCCAAAAAAAAAACAAACAAAAACATGGGGTAAACATGGTACCCCATGTTTACCAATGGGATACACTGCTTAAGCTCTCAAAAAGAGAATTAATAAGTGAAACAACACACCAAGTTGAAAAGGAAACAAAGAGGACGCAGGGCAGCAGCAAGGCAGAAACAATTTGTATCCAACTGTTTCGATAGGAAATGTGATGTCCTTAGCTAACAAAATGGATGAGATTGAAGCGAAATACAGAGAAAGCTGTATTATATGTTTCCCTGAGTCATGGCTGTAGAAGTATTTGCCAGACTCTAGTGTGTTTATGTACTAGCTAAAGGGGGAGGTCCTGCTGTGCTTTTCATGTATCAAACTGTTAGCAGTGAGTTTCAGTCCATATGTTTCAATAATCAAGATAAAGAGGGCTGGCTTTGTGCTGGGGACTTACCTGAGCTTCCTAGAATTGATAATCTAGAGAGGAATGGCCATTATCTTTGGCAGCTTGTGTAGCAATTCTTCACACCCTTTACACAACATAGTGTGTTCAGTCAGAGGCTTCTTCAAGTATGCTGCAAGATAGATATAAATATACAGGAAGTCACTCTTGCAAGCAGCCATTGCCCTTCAGAAAATAATTAACAATTAATTATTTCTGTTTCTCAGAGGAGTAGTTTTCATTTCATAACCTACACTTACATTTACTTAACATCTGTTTGTGTAAGCAGGGGGTTTAAGACATTATAAAGCTGAATACTTCTATTTTGCATTTCTCCATTTGCTTATTCCAATGCATGGTGGTGGGCTGGAGCCTATTACAGCAGCTATGTGAGACGCACTATCAGACATCACTGCACTATAAATTTGGAACTCTGTTGAAAGTAGTCTTGCCTGTGCTTAAATGTGTAGTACAAACTTACAAATGGACCCCTTTGAAACTAAATTTCTAACCAAGTTACCTGTATCCTTATTCATTCAATTTATTCTCTTTAAATCTTTTCTAATAAGCTCAAAAGAAAAAAAGGATTTGATGAAATTATAGAAGTTCCAACGATTTAAAGTAATGATTTATAATCAGTAAAGCCCTCTAATTATTAAAATAGGAGAGCTATTATTTTTCTTTTTCTTCACGTATTTGAACTACATGTGAAATTATATAAATTCAATTAAGTGGTGCGAATAACTCCCATACAGGCTCTTTTTTAATTTTTGAAGAAGGGAATGAATAAAGCAAGTTTTGAGACTTCATGAAGACTGAGGTAGCATGTTTGTGACATTCAGGAAGTATAGAAATAGAGTAATAGGGTAAATCGATGGTTTGAGCTAAATGGGAAGCAGAGTAAGTATGGGACTTGATGTGTTTGTGTATTAAGGTGATAGGAGGAAGAAAGAAAAGGTGAGGCAAAGATGCACATTTGTACATGGTGTGTGAATGTGTGGGTGTGTGCACACCCGTGGCATCGTTTGTTCTTGCCTGAGTGCATTTGCAGAGAGGAGAACGGATATGACAGGCCTGTCTGTTGTCTCCCCAGAATAATTGCTTATGGATTACTGCAGGCGAGTCCCACAGGAGACACTTAGAAATGACACTCCCAGGTGACTCTCTGAATCGTGTTCATATCCGGTCTAAGCAAGAGTTTGATTTTGTTCGCCTGATGTGTGCATCCCTGTATCTTTGTGTGTGAGTGTTTGCAGATCCGAGGGGATACGTCGTATTTTTCATCTAACCGACTCGCACAGAAGTAATTCCGCTACGTCAAAGCTGCTCATTGCACCAGCACGTAGCCTGTGTGTACACACACCGCCAAACACATACGGCCTTCAGATCCATCATCTGTGACTCAGTTCCATTCCATGCGGTAAAAGCTGACAGGCTCATAACGGGAACATTTTGGTGAGAATTCCGATGACATCCAGTATATCCTGATCGTTGTGCTCTACAATTGATCTGAAATATCTTCTGTGTCATTGCACCGACAGACATTTTCTTGCTCAGCATGCCTCACTCGCAGTTTGTTGTAGACTGCTGATGTTGTAGATACTAGACTATTAATGCCGACCGTGTGCAGCATCAAAACAGAAGACCTTGAATGATTCAGAATGCCAAAGGATGCACAAGAGCTATAAGATTTATCATTAATTATACAGACTGGCTTTCTTGTGTTCTTGTTTCTGGTTTCACGACTTCTAATTCAAGCTACTCTAGTTGAGGCCTATATATGCTCCCTTTACGTATGTAAAGGTACGTCTGTTACAAACATCAATGCTCTCATACTCCCGTTGGAATGGTTGTTAGGCAATGCATCTACTAGAGGGTAGTGCAGAATTTAGAGGATACCTCTGAGTTTCCACGTCAGTTTTAGTCAAAGGTAAATATGGTGATGGTGGAGGAAATCATGATACTGGAGATTCATAAAAAGAGGCAGCGTAGTGATGGAGATGGGCTGTGTCATCATTAAATACGTTGCAGCTTCTTCTTTGTCTGTTTTTGCTCCTTTTGCCGTCAGCACGTCAGATATACTCCTCAACACTCCCCCCTGGTGGTTTCTGGTGGTACTGCTCTGTTCGCTCCGTCATGGTCCGGATTCACAAGAGCCCCAAAAACAGACCAAATTATGCACTTACATGATGCAAAAGACGGACAAGGCATAAATGGGCCTTTAGTAGGGATATATATCATAAATTTGATCATGATGCAATATTACATTGATTCAATGGATAACAATTAAATTCTAACTAATATCTCAAATTCTGCATTGTTCCAATTTTGATTCGATTCAAGGTTTTTAAAAAAACGCCTAACAAACGATTGAACAATAATATTTGATCAGTAATTTCAGTAATTTATCAAAGATGCTATGCTGTTGCCAAATTGAATCAATGTATTGATGTAGATCGATTAGTCGGTGGAAATGATTAACTTTGTCAAATCTGCCTACTGAAAGAGTGTTTCATGAAAAATACACCCATTATTTTTTTTAATGTATGGCTGTCAAATAAATTTTTTAATCTGATCAATCACAGGACAGCTGTGGATTAATTACAATTAATACCATTTCAAACTTTATAACGGCTAGCTTGTAGGTTGCAGAAAGCTAGGTGGTAATAATGATTTTGCGTTGAGATAGAGGTGCTTTGGTGAAAACAAAAATCCCTTTTCATTAATATTCCATCAATTTTTTTTCTAATTCTCAAACTTCCGACTTAAGGGCAACAAGTTTTTCGGATTCTTGCATCCCACTGTGATCCCTATCAGCCATTACATACCCCTTTTTACCACAAGTTTATTCTCTTTGCACCTATATGGCTTACAGTAAGAGGAATTCAGCCGCCTTTCATGCTTTGAAGTTCTGTAAATGGGTGTGACATTAACACTTGGTTGAGGACAAAAGGGGTCTTTGAGCTACACATGACAAAGTTAGTCTCAAATGTCCAATATAGCTCTTTTTAAAAGCAAAAGTGCTTAACAATTACACTCTTTAATCTTCACAATCTGATTAAAATGTGCAATATTTAGTCATAAAGTCTAATTAAAGTGAAATATGAGATAACTGTTTTCTGTTTTGGAGTCACTGAAACCTGTGAATGTGCTTCTCTCTTACTTTCTAAGGTTTGCATTTCTGCATCTGGTCTGTTCCTGTGCTGCTGTGATAATGCAAACTCCCCACTGTTGGACAAATGAAGGATTAATCCAATCCATCTGAGTCTTTCTTGCCATTACAAATGTGTTTATTGCTGTACATTATAAAAAGATTCAACATAATAACCTAAACTATTTCTTTTGGATGCCTTTTTTCTATACCAAATTATACTTTTGTTTAACAGTTAACTCTGCATGATGCAATCCCTGTAAGCCAGAAAACTGAAATGTACAAAACAGGGGTGGATGTCAAACCTTGCACATCTGCTAAAATCAGGCAGGATCCACATCATAAACGTTATCATTGGGGTCTGCATGGACCCCATATGTATCATAAATTATTGAAATGGCAAGGATTAGTCCACAGACTTGACTGTCAGTAAGCATGTGCAGAGCACCTCTTTCTGTGGATGGTACACAATCCTTCAACCACTTCCAAATGGGTACCATAATAAGAACAACTACTGTATGTCTCTGTGGTGCCTGCAGTATGTGTACATCTGCCACCAAGTTTAATAGAGTCCTGAGGGAGAACATTTCACTCTTGGTATGAATATTAGCATATCACACTCAGACTTGCATTTTTTTTTCTATTATAAAAAGAGTCATTTAGTCTAAAAGGAAAATGAAGTACAAAGGAGGCCAATATGTAACAACAAAAGTTGCTGCCATTTTTCTCTATGAAAAATAGTTTTCTGATATGGAATGAATTAGGATATCAATCAGTGATGGTAACTACTATTAACTGATACCCATGAAGGTTTTTAATAACCATACAAAGAGTTAAGGCCGACTACTGATTCAAATGAAACACTTTTCCAATAATCTCAATGAGGAATAGAAACAGTTTCAGATAAAAGTGGAAATGGAGGGTATTTTTGTTGAAACATTTATTGACTCAACAGTAAAATATGTCCTCATAATTGAACTGAAGTATCCTCAATTGCAAGGCAAATAAAGCAGATGGTGATGTGTAATTCCCTGTGATTGGTCCCCAAGTTTACACACAGCAATACCATTCTTTATTTACTTAAATATACTTTATGGGAAACCCTAACAGCTCTCTGGGCTTATTTAACCATCAATCCTGCAACTGCAGATTTAATTATCACATGAGAGTCAAAGCAGTTTGACAGTGTTCCCTCTTCAGGATATAAACAATACTGAAACTTCCAAACTTTCACTTATGGGAAAAACTAAACATTTTTTACCAAGATAATTTAAGACTAAACTAGAAAGTCAGAGCTGTTCCAAAACTCACTTCATAGATGCTTTAAGACCTGAGGGGGTGTTTGTGAGGTGGGTATTTGATAGAGTTTCAGTCTCGCTGGGAACCTGTGAGTGGTGAGAGGTATAGGTAACATTCAATTACATACCTCTATACACACACAGCATGTATTGAACCGTGGTGGGCCTGAAGTAGATGAGGGGTGACAGGGATAAGCTGAAGACTCATTGGTCCTTATATTTTTAGTTGGTGATGCTTTGGTCTATTCCAAGTCTATAAGCCTTTGCTGAAACAGCGTTAAGACTGCAGATATGATGATTAGGTTCATGAGTGCTAGGCTAATACATCTATTGATTGGAGTATTTATTGTTACCTATAGACACAAAGTAGTCCCCGTCTTTAAGATCGCACTCAAACCAATTAACTGCTGTGCCAGAAAGTCCTGCAGGTTTTAAGATGGTCTAGTCAGATGTTATGGTCGACCGTGTCAAACGCGGCATTGGCATCCATTAGTACCAGGACTGAAATATTTCCACTCTCTGCCCTCAAGTGGATGTCATTAAAGACCTTAACTAGAGCAGTCTCAGTGCTGTGATGTGTCCGAAAACCTGACTGGTAGACATCAAAACAATCATTTAATGTTGGGAAGTTGGGGAGGTATGATGTTGGTTTGTAGCTATTAATGAGCAACGAGTAAGTTGTTCTTTTTCAAGAGTGCCTGATATCTGTAAAATATCTGAGGCCATGCATCCTGAAACAGTCTTAAAAAAAACCTGTTGGCAGGGTATCAAGACAAGTGGTGGTTTTCAGATGGGAAATGATCTCATCCAGGTTTTTAGGACTGATTGGAAAAAAGCATGTTATGGTGTTAATGTCTCCTGTGAGTGGACACAGCGATGACATATAGTATGTCCTGCCCCTGGCTTCGAAGCACTGAGTGTAAAGAAAGAGACAAACTCATTCCGGAGTTACTGACACAGAAGGATTAGTTAACCTGTCAACAGTAATGAACAGGGCTTAAGCATTATTACTGTTCTTAGCAATGATGTCAGAAAAAAAATTGTTTTGTCTTCTAAGATCCAGATTATAAATCCTTAGTCTCTCTTTATAGATCTCATGGTGAACCTGCAACTTTTGTTTTTCACCACCTGCATCCAGCTGTTACATTCACATTTTCAGCTCTTACCAGCGTGGCATTTTTCCAGGTATCTCTATTTTTGGCAGTGATCACTTTCACCTTGATGGGAGCAATGACATCAATAATACTTGTGATTTTGTCATTGAAATGATCCATTTCAATGGTTTATTTAAGTCTGGGTTATACAAGGTTAGTTTGACTGACTAAACTGCTTGACTGACTCACGGAAAATCTGTGATTTTTAGAGTGCATTTGAACATTTGTTCAGTTTGAACCCCTATAAACACAGCTTTCTTGAATGTCAAGGATACTTAAATCCACTGCTTCTCTCAAGTTTGACAGCAATTCTCTAGAGGTATAGGATTGTGCAAGCATTACAGAAGCTGAAAGTAAAGAACAAATGCTTGTAAAAATAAATAATGCCATGGCTGATTGGTGGAATTGACCTGCTTCACAACTTTCTATTTCTATGTGCAAAATCATGCGTTATTAAATGGGGATATATGGGGATTTAATCACTATTAGAGCTAACCTCAATTAGCCATTTGAGAAACAGCAATATTTTATATCCTCCCTTGGCTTCATTTTCTATCTGAGATACTTTGATGCACCATTTGATGTTGTGACCACACAAAAGGCACCATATCCATTAATAATAAACCAATAAATAACTTCACAGTTTCCAAAGAGCACATTGACTTGGCAAGGTAATAACTGAACCAGCAACTCTTTGATTGGTGGGACAACCATTCACCCTCCTAAAAAGTAGATGTCCCTGTATGTGCAGTTGCATTATATTTACCCCCCCACTTTTAGCTGTGAAACATGCCTTCATCTTTAAAAAAAAAAAACAAAAAACAAACAAACAGTGAAACAACCATGGAATGTAGTTCTCAATCATCAAGGTTATGTTATCCAACATAGATAAAGCCAAGCACAAATGAACTGGGTTTAGTTTCTTGAAGATGTTTAACCCTCATCCAGAAGACCTTATTCAGTTCTGATGGGGATGGTTGAAGATTTCACTTCAATACCCTGTGAAACTAATGATGTTTTAGAGACTACAGCCATTGTTGAGAGTTGTGACTCACCTGAAGTTGTGACTCTCAATGACAATTGATGTTGAGAGTTAACCGTCAACTCTAAATGTGATGAGACCTCAGGTGAGTCACAACTCTCAACAATGGTTGTTGGCTCAAAAATATCTCCATTAAAACTCAAGAAGCTCTTCTGGGTGAAAGTGAAACATGTTCAAGAAACTAAACCCAGTCCAGATGGCTTGACTCAACTTATGTTGGAAGGAATAAGACAATATTATAAAAAAGTATGCTGCTTTTGTAGTATGGTTAGAGCTGCTGTCATGTTTAAGCTCAATGTCCATTCCTGATTCAACTCTTTGGTGGGGGTCTTCCCCAAGAATATAGTCATATTCATCAACATTCATTGCTCATTCTATTATAGTTGTGAACAATCTCACCCTTCCTGCGTATAGAAAAACATCTCCACATTATAAAACGACCATCACTATGCTTCAGTATGTAAATTAAGTTCTCAGGGTGGAGTTGCTCAGGATCATTTTTCATTTTTTGTAGTCTCCCAGAGTCTTCCTGATTAATTCCAAATGTGTTTTATAGTTTTTCTTTATAGAGTGATGGCTTTTTTCTGGGTTAGTGTGTGTCTAAAGACAGGAACTCCAGTCTTTGCGGTGGGACTTTGATACTCTGAAGTAGATTATATAATCTTATTAACACAGTAATCTATGTTGCCAAGTGTCCATTATTGAGAAGTTAGAAACACAATATCTATTTTAGTCTAATTAGTCTTTATGTAAATCCACGTACTTTGACTATATTTAATGGTTGGAAACTGTTTTAAACTCCCATTTATAAGAAGTCATTTGATTGGGTATTTAATGGAAGAGACAATATGGGTCAGTTGACATAGTGTGAGGTTGCAGTTTGTACAGTCAGCCAGCAGAGGGCGATACACACACTGAAATGGAACTTTTCCACACTGCAGCTTTGGGTAAATCTACTTTCTCTGCACCACTTCAGTGGAGCTGGAAGTTTGTGTGTGTGTGTTTAAGTGTGTTTGTATGAGTCTATGTGTTCACAATGGTGCGTGTGTGTATATCTGTCACAGTGCTAAGCTTCAACCCTCTGTAGCACGCTGAAAGCTGGAAGCTGCAGCCTGACATTCACAAACAATGGCCACACAAGACAATGCAAACAAGATGCCTGGGATCATTTCCCTGTCCCTGTGTGCAACAGCTTGAAGAGCTTTTTTTCTTCCTCCACCCACCCCTCACCAGTGCCAACACAAGTTAGCGCCCAAGGTGTGGATTTATGCAAACTCGCAGATCCTTTTCCAACGAGCCTTTAACCAGATCATCCCACATTAAAAGGCACCTTTATATCTCAGCCCTACATCAGACATGTTAACGCGAAGGCTTGTGAGAGCAGTCAAGGTTTTTTGGAAAAGCCCTGCAATTACTTCAGGGCGATTTGAAGCCGAGTGCTTTTTGCAGTGCAGCATAAACATCCTAAGGGTGCTGTTTGAGTCAAACATCCATTTGGCTTAGTAATTGTACGGGTCAACCGCACACCAGGGGTAAATATTCTGGCAGCACCTTGAATAGTAATGCGTTGGAATAGTTTGTGTATGTGCACATGGGTTTTTATCTGGTTTCTTATCTGGAGTCTGTCTGACAAACATCTGGGACACTGTCATAAAGGAATTGACGCTGTTCTGGTAGAAAACTCACTTTTGGGTGAGTCACAGTGTGTTTGTGTTTAAAAAACCAGAGGATGGTTATTTGTGGTGATGGTTTGATTCTGAGAAGGAATTTCAGCTCAAAGCAAGATGAACAACTGGTACCGATGGTACATTTGAGGTGTTCTAGTTCATTTCTACACAACTGTCTGGAAATCTATGCTGACATGAGCTGACTGGTGAGTTTGAATAATTTATTTTAATGATAACTAGATTTGCTGTGTCACAGAGCATATATGGATCCATTGACCAAGGTCTACATTTACAATATTTTTCAGGAACGCCATAACTTAAAAGGTATTCAAACTTTCAACATTCGTACCGCATCACTTCAGGTCACCACTGCTACCCAATTCACCCACAAGTGAATGCAATTAGTCCTGAAAACATTCTTTCATCATAATGAATCCTACTTTTACACTTACACATCTTCAAGTACCCGTGGTCCTTTTGAATATGGCTCATGCCCTCTGGGTTTCTATGCGGTTTACATGGACGTTAATGATTTCTTTTCCTCAGCTTTGAAGTATTTCATTTTATTTCAGTGGACTACTTTGTTGTAACAATGTCAAATTATCGCCGTATTACAAATTGTGTCACACAAAGTAGAATTCTTTTTTTAGTATCTTTAACATCTTAAAAGCTAAAATCTGTGTATTTCTTTTTTGGTATACTGCTTTCATGTTTAACCCTTTGTGGCTTGTGCCTATTTCTTAGGCCTTTTATTGAAAATTACATACCATAATACAATGAGTATACAATTGGAGTCATAGTAAAGGGAATATTTGTAAGATTTGTTAAGAAGTGTAACTTCATGTGTTGCTGGTGAAGATTAAATGACATGTCTTATTGGACAAATGAAAAAAGTTTCAGGCTTGTCTAAAAAAATCAAAAACAGTTTCACAGATAGATATGACTATCCCTTTTGAATGATGCAGCTGTAGCTTTAAATCTTTATTAAGTCATAGTACAATATTTAAACATTACCTCTACAAAGACCAACTCTGAACAAGTGAAGCAGAACAACATTAGAGAGGCCATTTTTGCACAGCTTGGCACAATTTCTTCTCCAACTGGTTAAATTGATCTATTACTGGTATTAAAAAAACCTTAACAGCAGGTACTTGTCAGGTATTTTAGCACTTTTTGTTAAGCTTTTCACAATTTGATAAATAAGATCTCCAGATCAAACATGAATAACTAATTGAATTGAAGCAATTCCCATGAAAATATTGCTGACAACAACACCTGTTGACTGTACACAAGTATACAATTAACACTGGGTGATCCCATCTGCTACAATGTAAGTACTGTGGAAAATACCTGCCTCCATCAGCAGGATATCAGCCATTAAAATGTGTAAAGCAATGGCACATCCATCACAAATGTCTGTAGTTCCAGACAAGAAGCAGATTTTACCAAGAGGGAAACAGCCTTCTAACGTGCACATGGATCAAAAATATACCCCATTACAACTTTGAGCTCATATTTGCACTGAACATGTTGCCATACGGTTATTTTTATTTAAAAAAAAAATTTAAATTCTAAACTCAGATGGCAGCTGATTCCTCTCTCTGTCTACATAAGCATGTGAACTGTACATCATCTCATTCGTGGATATACTACAGGGACAAATGCTGTGGAAGTAATGCAGACAGAAGGTGCATTTTGGGGCGGTGAGTCAGTGTTTTTTGAGGCAAATGTGATCCTCTTATATGCTCCGTGCTAGTAATGGAATCATTGCCAAGATGGATTGTAGCTCGAGGCATATTGCTTGCAGCACCGCAAAAGTGCATTTCAAGTAGAGGTTTGAAAATTTTAGGAGCACTTGAGACAGAGAAATGCAGGAAACGCTAATCTGTGTGATGATAGTTCTGCTTTTGCTAAGGGGAACAAAGCTTAAGTGCAGGGAGGGGGAGAAGAAGTGACATTCATGCCAAAGAATCAGTGAAGATTTTGAAAGGCAGAAACCTAATTAAATCAATTTAAGTCATTTTAAATATGAGAAAAAAGCTTCTATCACAGGTACCTCATGTCATAGTTCATGCAGAGTAAGTTGAAATGAAAAAAGTAGCACTGAATTATTTTGATTATTATAATAAGGTATACCTTTTCTGCACATTTCTGATGCACGGACAAAGCACAGGCACCTCAAGTTAAAGTCCTTCTAACATCTGAATTCACAAAAGTACTTGTAAAAATATGCAGAAGTTTTATGAATTAAAAAGGAAGGGGAAAAAAGCATGTCCACACATCTCACGGCTGTGAACACGTGAGTGCGTGGCGAACGCGAGGCTCCATCTCCCACCCTTTCAGCATGTGTGAGATCAGTCTTCTACAGACTGCAAGAGCTCTGGGTGAGGCACTTCAAAGCATAAAAAGAGAACTAGTCAGACTGCTTCTCTCTTCTAATCAGCCTAAGAGATGAGAAGTTCGTGAGCGCTACATAGCAGGGAGAAAAAAAGAGGGGAAAAAAAGGATTTTAGCCATTTCTTGCAGCTAGCAGAACTTGCCAGAGTTTGCTTCATTTAAAATACCCATGAAAGATGGTAAGCAGATAATATGTTAGTTCAAAGAAGTCAAAGAAAACTGGAACTTTTCTCGCTAAACCACCATCTCCCCTCCTGCATTAATGCCTTTGAAGACAGGAAGCTAGCTGTATTCTGCTAGCCGTTGAGTTTAACTCAAGTTTTGGACATAACATCTTTATAACATTAGGTTATGTGTGCCATTATAATCTGTACAGGTTTAAGAAGGAGCATTTGAATAGTGGAATAAGTAGTAGTGGAGCTAAACAGCAGCATTTGCTTTCAAACCACAGGACTATCATAGCTTCTGAAACTATTGGAGGTTGTTCTCATTTTTGTGCCTGCCTGTGATTCATTATTCTGCTGTGATTGGGTGTTTGACAGCTTCTGCTTTGAGGAACTATCATCATCCACCATTACAAAAAAGAATCTGCAAACATTAGAAAAAAGAAAAGTCCAATCTTACAAGCACTGTGTTTTATTGTTAGCCTCCAAAACCTTTAACGAAATATTAAGGAACGAAGCGACAACAAAGCCTGAGGTTTGAAACAGGTTTCAAACTTTAACCCTTTTTTGGGCCCTCACTGAAAAACTTAGAATTTCAAAATTTCAACCATAAAGTGTTATTGTAACACTGAATGATATTACAAATCTTTAAAAATTGGCATTTTGCATTCATTTATGGTAATTTGCCCAATAAAGGGTTAAAACTAATTGTTTTGGACTTTTTTTGATAACACATTGCACATCCCTGAAACCATTAGTGCCCTACAGCATCTTAAGGCTGAGAAACTGCCCTTCACAACTTTCTTTCACATTATATTACTGCTGTGTTTTGCTCTAAAATGCTTGCATCTGAATGTCAACACATTTTAAATGCACATTATGGCAGATTTATTATCAGAGGAAGCAAGAAAACTAAGAGATAAAGCGACAGTCAGAGTACGTCTGGGGTGCCACAGTGCAGAATGCTGCCATAGTTAATTTGTGCCCTTTTAAAGGTGAGTTGTCTGTATGGGAGGTATGACTGTAGACTGTGATGAACCCAATCAAATAACAACCAATTGAAAAAACTTTACAAATGAAATTTTTCCCCAATTTTCAAACAGTTTGTCATCTTTATATATGAGAGGCTCTGCTTCTCTGAAATGCTCATTTTATACTCAGTCATGTAACTGACCAGGTGCTAATTAACCTAATTAGTTGTCAAATGCTTCTCCAGTAGCTTTTTATTTTTTTTTTTTAGTTTTACCAATTACTTTGCCAACCTTTTTTTTTTTTTTATCCCTGTTCCAACTTTTTGGGGGGATTTAATTATTGCCATCCTATTTGTTGTTTATGTTCTACAGGGAATAAAATATGAGTGTGAGATTTCCAAATCATTGCATTCCGTTTCATTTACATTTTACTCAACGTCCCAATTTCTTTGGAATTGGAGTTGTTAAATATTTATATAATGCATAAAAACAAACATTTTTGTATTTTATTTGATCCACACAAGGAGTGATTCTCTGGAGAGAAAAAAAAACAATTTTTGTATAAACTTCTCCTCACCAACCATCATTAAGCAGTGTTGGGTAATTGAATTGACTTTCTTGTATCTCAATATAGCAGAACAAGCACCACTTCACACCCTTTGATGTTGTTGTGGACCTTTTAAATTAATGAAAGACATGTAAAGTCAAATTGGATGATCAGTTTTTCATTCAACTCCATAACAGAGCAGGTAGATAATCACCAGTGCCCTACAAAAGCTAGCTCCTTCTCTCTAATGATGAGGCCATTAAGCTGCTCTTCCACTGAAACACCATCAAAAACCCCACCAGAGTTACCTGAATACTATTATTTCAATTACTATGGTTAGATGTGTTAAACACTGTAATAATGGTGAATCTGTATATACGCATGTAGGTGGTGGATGATGAGTGCGATGCAAGTTCAACTGTAATTGTCAATCATAAACTCCAGATCAGAGGACTGCAGCATTGTAAGGGTGAGGTGCATGCAGTTACATATTATTATGATGTGTGGAAGAAATTAATGGTGAACATGCAGTTTAATGGGAACTATGCTTAAATAGAGGCTGTATTTTTGGCAATTCATGTGGAAGTGAAAAGCTATCAGGATTATACAAGTGAAAAAGGATTTTTCCCATCGATCCGCTTTGTTATTTCAGTTAAGAAAACCCTCATAACATCTAAATTCTACACAAATCAAAATATTGTTATAAAAAACTTGACTTGGATCCTGTTTAAATTTTTGAATAAAAATTAACCAAGAAATAATGAAACCTTGGGATATATTCTTAAAAAAACTGCACACTGGTATGCAAACAGTTTGCTTGGTGATTCATTTTGAGCTGCATTTTTCCCTATTGCTTGCAAAAGTGTATTACAAGAAAAACAAAAAAAACACCACAAACGTGATTTTAAATACAATTTGGAAACTGCAATGACACTGTTTTGCATCTTCTTTTCCCAGTGGATGCTTGTAAAAATGTGTCAATAATGTATTAAGATATTTTCTTGAATGTTTACCCACTTGTTCTATTGACCTCCAATATATTGGGTATTGTCAGCTCATCCCATTCTCAACCACCCATGACATTCATGAGAAAATAAAAAAATAAAGTTATGTTCAGTTGTTTTTATATTTAGCATCCAGCCATCAGTCAAACTGACAAGCATTTCAGACTTTTCTGTGCCAAGTAACTCACTGTTGAACAGTAAGATTTAACCACAAATACATGATAACAAAATTGCTTGAGGGTCAGTTTGACAAAATAACAAATATCAACCCCCTCTCTTTCCCAACTCATTCCAAGCCGAAATGGAGGAGCATGCTGTGTTTTGAAAGCAGGGGGTACCCCCAAACTGTCACTTTTGGATGTGCACAGTTTTCCCAGTTGGTAATGTGACAGTTGTGGAACACCTCGACATGGCAAAATACTAAAAGTTTTTGAAGCTTAACTCATTACAATACATTTGAGTGTATACAAAGTCTACCATGATGTTTAACCTTAACAGAGTACTTTTAATCAATAATGAATGAAGACAATAGCAAAGCAGAGGCAGTAAAGAGGCTGAACTCAAATGAAAGTTCCTCATATTAAAGCTAGATGTCTATCTCCTCTTATGCCATTTCTGTTAATTGTTGATAAGCCAGCAGTATATAATGAAATTTCCCATCTTCACTGCCAGTGTTTTACTTACTCCTGCAGAAAAAAGGCTGGCATTATGCATCAGTTCCCCTTGCAGTGGAAACGATGGTAAAGGGTCCCGTGTGTTTGAATATTAAGAGAAGGGCTCTTGACCAAACATCAATCTGTGAAGAGGCCTGGGAAACGAAAATCATATCGTGTTGTATATATTACACGAAGGGGTCAAAGATATTTCATCATCCTTTTTTTGCAAAAGAAGATTGGCCTGTGTCTTGTTCCAGACTTCCACCTTACCCACTTCAAAGTGTTGGAAGATAGAAATAGGAAGGGACACATACATTTGAACAAGATCCATTTCAATTGAGACTTAGCTTGGTTATTTTCAATCAGTCTCCCCTGATGCACTCACCAGCCCTCACATTCACATTTACACTCACATTACCCCTCCCTCCCTGTTCTTCTGACCCTTCTATACCTCCCAACCTCAATCCCCCCACCCCACTCTGAACCTCAGCTTGCCTCCGAGGGATCAATTGTACAACAAATTCAATGAATTCTTTGGCAGGGCCTGGATTTCCTCCGAGAGTGCTGGTTGCTCTTGAGCTTTGAGTGAAAAAGCAAAGGGGAAAGGAAGGAAGGGAGAAACAAGTGAGTGAGAAGGAGAGGAGTCGTGATGGAGAGAAAGTACCTATGAGGCTGCAGCACATTTAGCAATGGGCATTGACAAGGTTTGGCAAAGGTAGGTGCTGCGTTGTGGAGACTAAATGAAAGGCACCAGACGGAAATGAAAGAGAGCAAGGGATAAGATCAGGAAATACAATAAGCAGCTGTCTTGTAAACACGCCTTGATGCCAGAAATAGATAATAAAAAGAACAGGCTGATGAAGCAGTACTTTTATGTTGTTTGACAGAGGGGTGTGTCTGGGGTTCTTATCTTCCGGGATGGGTTTAGGAACTGTTCCTGGTGTCACGCTGACACCAGGATTATTTGTTCGAGTACCTTAATAGCGCCTTGTAATTTTCCCTACATTTCCTCCTTTTCTCCACCTACACCTCGTCTCATCACCTTTCACAATCTTTTACTTTTAACTAAAACTGGAGAGAAAATATCTTAAAATACATTTCGAGAGAGCAAGAGCGCTTATTATTCAGTGCCGTGAATTAAAAAGTTCCTTCTGAGACACACATACACATAAAGGAAAACAACTAATAGGATTTATATGAGCCGAATATTTGAGTAAAGATTTTGCATTATTATTGATTTTATTCATGTATTCTGTAAAAGGCCATCATAACAGTTAATTAGCCGTAGCTGGCCTTATACATTATGTATGTTGTCCAATATAGAACAAAAGAAGAGATATCAATTCAGAAAACATGCATCTAAATTCTTAACAGCTGCATGAGGACTAATTACACACATATATGTGAACATTCTTCTTTTGAAAAGATTATATGTATGAATTTCTTTTCCCAAAGGACTTCCAAAATCCAAGGTCAAAGTAACAAGATGGAGTACATCATGTATACCAAAGGATGTTCCAGCACACTAATGAGGGATCCCTGAAATCCTTTTAATGTAAAAGAGTCTATAGATCAAGTGCATGACTTTATAAGATTGTTCTAATTGCATATAGTTAATATGCCTTGAGGTTCTATCAAACCATTTTATACATGACCTACCATGCATTAACAAACAAGGGGACAAGACTAGCCAATTGCACAGTCTTCAGTTCATGGATTGTTTTTATGGTATTGCATGCATCTATATTTTACAAACCAATAACTTATAATGTGTTGGTGCAATTCCCCTGTTACATTTTTAAAATAATAACTAAGTAAATGTATCATTAGGCTGAGTGAAAGTCCATTCCATCTGTCAGTGGTTATGAACCACATCATTGTTTCCCAATTATCCCACAAATGAAAAGGAAGATTGCTCTCCACAATGGTTTGGTTATCAATAGAATACACCAAGCAGATGATAAAACATTACAGCCATTATGCAATATTCCTGGACTCTAGAATGATCTGCAAAAACAAAGTTTTTGTTGTTTAAAGATGTATAGTTTTCACATACCTTGTTTCCTTACAAATGCCTAAATTACACAAATTTGTGTAAAAACACTTGGCACAAAAAGTAAAGAAAGTTGTACTTGGGTGAAATCTTTTTTTTTTTATTTTTTTTTTATAAGTTGGTATTGTATTATACATAGTTGGAAATCCTGATTAGTTACCATGACAACTAAGTGTCAACTAATGTCATTAGATACCATGACAATTCCACAGGATTGTGATTCTATAGAATGAGCAACACAGCTAACGTGGGGGTAGTGCCCCTCGAAATGTGCCAATATTCTGGTGATTTTTGCTGTTTCCACTTGAGTAAAGTGGACCAGACTGTCTTAACCATGTCACGGAGTAATGACAGGTGATTGCTAGGGTTGACCATTGACCAAGAGGAAAGAAGAAGAAAATCCATCCAAAACCAGCTCATTCACCGCAAATAAACATTGGAGCAACAATACATTTATTAAGTGTTTCCGGTTCTGATGAAAACCTAATGCGGTTTTCACCAGAACCTGTCCAGTATGAGCAGCAGGAGATGCAGGGAGTAATCTGACATGTTGCGCTTCATTGCATCCTATGGCACTTCCTCTCTTTGGTCTCCTGGATATTTCATTTGCTTTCACACTGTAAGTGAACTGCACCAGGGTTCACTTGCAAGTGAACCAACTCTTGGTTTTCACTGTTTGAACCAAAACGGACTATCAGTGGAAGTGGACACTTAAAGCAACGCAATGCAGCTTTCTGACCTTAGAAATATGAACTTCTGATTTGTTTTGTTGTCACAGTGACAACTATTATGATGTTCATGCGAGCCATTGTTACCCAGCAGTGTCTTAAAGGCCAATTATATAACATTTCAACCTTAAAACTCCACTTTTTGTTTGATGGCACTGTTACATCTATTATGTGCATTTCTAGAGCATTCTAGCCCATTCATGCCCAGCACCATCCCGCGGCTGAGAAACCGCACTATACAACTTTCACATCCGGGGTGCCGCCTGCTAAGTTTCGCTTTGCGCATGCGTTACACGCTAGTCAGCGAATGTAAACAAACTGGGCGTTTTGAACGCACACCTGTGGATTAAGCAAAGAAATGCTAGACGACATTATCGGAGGAAGAGCGGAAACTAAGGAGAGCCAAATAAGAGCAAGAGATAAAACAAGAGTCAAGACAAGACTGTTTTTTACTGTCTGGATAGAGCTCACAGTACAGGTAGGATTCAAGATGGATGCCAAATTAGCCGTCGATAGGGGGCGCATCACTGAGAAAATGGTAAAAGTTGAATAGTGTTTCATTAAGGCTGGGAAACCGCACTTTGCTTCTGAGACATCACACGCCAGTAAATGGATATTGACACATTGTCTGTTTTGAACGTGCATCGTGGCTAATTCAAAGGATTGCAAGAGGACATTATTAGGCAAGGATCAGAAAAGAAAGAGAAATGTACAGAGCAAATGATAACCCAACGGTTAATATTAGACTTTTACTGACTGGAGAGAGCTCAGAGTACAGGTAGGATGTAAATGGATTCTGAATTAGCCATCATTGGGGGATATCTCCGGGTTGGGAGTGAGGTCCTGCCCCAAGTTGAGGAGTTCAAGTATCTCGGGGTCTTGTTCACGAGTGAGGGAAGGATGGAGCGAGAG
>JAOXYM010000026.1:11457870-11470588 GCA_028567055.1 Leptatherina wallacei
TGGGCTGCCCTGCTCAAGCTGCTGCCCCCGCGACCCGACCCCGGATAAGCGGAAGAGGACGGTACGGTACGGTACCCTTAAATGTAGGAAAGCAGGAAATAGAACCTAAACTGACACTGCTACAGTAGCTGTGATAGAAAATGACCTTTTACTTGACTATGGACATCAAGTGGCTGATTTTTAACTGCTGGAGCTTAATGAGATTAATTGAGGGAAATCAGGGCAGATGTGGTGAATAGAGAGGAAGTGGCTTGACCTCAACAGGGAACATAATGTCAAGGAAAAGTAAAGGGGGATTTCAGAAAGTGGAAAAACAATCTCCTGTGGGTGTTGCTGATGTAGGTTTGCTACGGTGGAACTAAACAAAATAGGAAAAAATAACTTTGATACTTCACTCGTGGATTTTTCCTGCGCTGTTTCATGCAGAATTATCAAGAATTTAGACATTTTAGAAACAATTGAGAAACAGGACATGTAGCTATATGACAAGTAGACATCACCTCCTTTTCTTTGGTAATGGAGGGTCCAGTTTATGCAATGTCAAAGGAGGCGAGACAAAAGCTGTGAAGCAACTCCCTTCACTGAAGCAGCGGTGCTTGTAAAGATTATGACATACTTCCTACTGCATATGCATAAACAACAATCACTATCATATTGGCTATAAGGACATATTGAAGCGAAATGATCTCACGCTGCTTCAGCAATGTTGAGGTCCAGGCTCTGGGGAGGATTTGTCCTTCCATCAGACCTGTTCCTACTGATTTTCTAATGAAGAACCAGATGCATCTCTCAGGTTTTGCTTATATTCCACCATTTATTAAGAACATCTTGTTCATATCCAGTTCATCTGCTGTAGATAGTTTTAACCCCTTTTAGGTGTTTGAGTTTTTCACAGAAAATGTAAAATTTTGATATCAAGAATTCAAGAGGATTTAGCTTGCAAGTGGTTAGAGATAAAGGCATACAGTAGAGAAGAAAAATGTTGAATATGAACCTGAGTTTATAACGGGAGCATATTTGTTAATCTCTTTTGCATATTGAATGTGAATCAGCATATTGCCGAGAAATACTTACTTCATCAGCAGTGAAAGTACTTTATGCATGTTTTCTCTGTAATCTGCTATGTATCACTCACAATGAGTGCATCCTCATCAGCTCAGTAGGACGTCTTTCAAACTTGATTTTTCTCATAAACTTGGAAATTTTACTTCCCCCAGTAAAATGTGTTAGGATCGAAGATGTCTGTTATCTTGTGGTATAACCTTGTAACAAGTTTAGACTCTCTTTCTGGAGATATGGTGTGTTTTATTAAGTTACATTGCTTGGTGGTTTAAAAGCCTATTCTTATTTTGTCCTCTACTTTTCCACTTCCCTCGATGCCTTTAAAGGTCACTTGCAGGGCAATGAAGTAGCTGGGATATGCCAAGTTTTCAGCTAAAAGCTCTGTGAATCACCTTGCTGGTGCAAAAACACAATTTTTTGTCTGTCAAACCAAGTTTTCTACATTTTTCACAGGTACAAACTAAAGAGATGGGAACAATTTGTGTCTTTGCAAAAAAAGCTAAGATGCCTTTTTCCATGCTCGAATGATTCATAGTTCAGGGTAAAGTTGGTTAACTAAAAACAAACAAACACATTCCTCTGAAACATAGTCAGGTACAAGGACTGGACCGAAAAAATAAGTGAAATAGCAGCCAATGAATAACTTCAAACAACCTTCGGAAAAAAATCCTAGATAATTTTGAAAGACTACAAGAAAGTCTGACTCATTGGAAAAAACAAAAAAAAGAAGAAATGTTAAAGGGGCTCAAGCTTTTGCATACATTAGTGAAGTTGATGATAGAATAAAAATAAGTGAGAAAATATATTGTACCAAATGGTTAGATTATGAAAACTGCAGCCTGAGACTAAAGAGTTAAAGAGAGGGTGTACGTTAGTTGGCTTGTTTTATCCACATGGAGCCACGTAGCAACCAACACAAACTGAAAGAAATTTGTTTTTATTACAAGTTGCACTGTTAATAATGTAGGAAATTAATTAGCCAGCATTCATTTTGATGGGAGAAGAAAAACACTGAAAAAAAGAGAAGGAGCCACATGTTTACTTCTGCATCAGCTCTTTCATTTCCTTTCCTCTCTTTTATCACGGCGCACTGGCGTCCGGTTGATTGTTCATGCTTTCGGAAAGGAGGGGGGGGGACGGACGCTTGGGGAAAAACAGCACATAGTGAAGATTTGCCACCATATGTCCTGTATTTTTTTTTTTTTACTTTTAAATACTGAGCTGATAGACACCTTTGTTGACACACACAAACACACATTTAGACGCATCTCACAGGCTTATTAATACACAGAGCGCCTCGGGGATTTCAAGAGTATTTATTGTTAATTACAGCAGACGCACACACACAAGCGGCACACACACCGCCACTGCTCCCACACTGAGGCTTAAGTCGATCTCTTTTGGAAAGCGGAGTGTACCTTTAAGTCGAGAAACTTTCCCTGCGCTTTCATGCCCATTTGTCATTTACAAACCTTGAGACTATCTGAATAATACAGTTGCTCCGTTAAACTTCAGAACTAACGGCGCTCGTATTTGCTGGATTAAGTGCATTCTCTCGCTTCAGAGCTGTTTCACGATGACTTTCCTCTTACTGAAATAAATTTGAACTTGCCCCCTCATAGTCAAATAAGAATATGTGGGTGAAAGGAATAAAAAGATGATACTGAAGCAGTCGGTGTCTCTTCGGACGTATCATGGATTCTCATTAGGGGAAGAAGTAGCCTCAGATAGAATAATCCATGGCAGCTTGTGCACTAATATTTCCAAAAGTATTTATATGTCAAGAACATTTGGATGTGTGGAAAAATGTGTGTGTGGGTTTGGAAGTAGGACAGCTACAAAGAGAAACCAACACATCATGACCATTGAAAGAAATATACTTAGAACAAAGAGGTGAAAGTAAAGACGATGAGAAGGGATGACGAACTGGATGGGGAATATTTTGCATATAGATTGTATATTTCATACAGAAACTTGTCAGACTTATACTTGGGTTTAGAGACACAATCTTTTATTGCACAGCTTTGCAAGAGTCTCAAACATCCACTCTTTCTTTTTACTAGGTCTTTGGTGAATTTTTCTCTCCCATTTATTTTAAAAGCAATACTACTAAAGTTTCTCACGTGACAGCTACATTTTACTTTACAGTACCACTTCACAGCTAGCAACTGGATATCAGCACACTGGCTGTTTTGAAGCGGTACAACGGCTGATTCTGCAAAGAAACATCATCAAAGGAAGTAAGGAAAAGATAAAGTGACAGAGCAAGACCTAAGACAAAAGTCAATATTGGACTGACTTTTATTGGCTGGAGAGAGTTAAGAGAAGAGACAGGGTGCAAGACAGATGCCAAGTTAGCATTCATTTTGGGGCAACAAACTGCAAAAATCTATCAAAGTTCAGTTTTGCCCTTTCAAAGTGAATCACTTTAGCTGTGGATATTTTGCTAAATATGCGAGTAATAAACTGACTGAAATTACTATTTGAAATGGGTTCTTTGCTATGGTGGTCATTATGTGAAAAAAACATACCCTAAAAAATGTTCATGTACTGAAAATCTATGAAAATGCTCCGAAGAAAACCTTTAAAAGCTTGGAGGGCTGTTGTTCAAGAGCATTTGTAAAGGATTGCAAGAATGTCTGACAATGTTGCTCAAGTTTGCTGGGCTTCAGCACAGCTTTTATACGTGAGCGATATTTTAAACAGATCACAGAGGTTCCTATGATGATGGTGTCCGTACCTTTTTAATGGTACATATTTGACCTTTGAAATTATCCAGCCTACTCATTGTTTACAATGAAATTCTGTAGCTAGGTTGGGGACATACAGAACTTTGTGGCCCTGAGGAAATGCTAATCAGTCTGGTGGGACTGATGAAAGGACAGTGAACAGTTTCTTTTTCCAGAACTACAGTAGCCTCTAGCTTAGAGATAAGTCTGTGTTACACATTTAGTATGATTGAAACAGCTGATATAGAGCTGTCAGTAGTTGGTGCTGCTCCCAGGTTCTACATCTCATGAAAATAAACTGACAGGATGCTGTCAGTAGGGCATAAAGGTGATCATATCTGATAGAAAATGGTGGCCGGAAGGGAAACTTGGTATTAATACATCTCAAAAACTGATGTTTTTAAAGTATTTGAGGCGGTAAATAGGGTAGGGGAAATCAACTTGAAGAAAGTATTTGGGTGACGGGATGATTTGTATATGAAAATCAAAACATGACATTTATAGCTGAACAAAGAATGTCTATTCAAAAGAAGAAAAAGACGTTTGACATCAAAGTTCCACCCACTCAAAAAGAATGTCAGTGATCTGGAAAGTGCAGTACTGGGGGGAAATAAAAAAAACAACAACCCACAAACATAAAGGGTTCCTCGCCGTACAAGATAAGGCAACAAAATCACTGCCTTATTCAACATTTATCAACATAATGAAAAACTATTCTTATGTGTTTTGAACTTTGGGAAAACATCACACACCGTTTTCTGAATTCTGATAATTTTCCACATGTCTCCTGCAGTTCTGTTTTTCCCACTTAATGTTACTCCTGCTGAGTCCTCATACATATTTTTACAAACAGAATAAATTTGGGGGTAGATGTAATGGCTGAATAAGTTTGGGTTGATGATTTCTCGGGACAAAACGGTAAGCAAAAGGATAAAGAGTATTGTAGATCTGCAGCGATTGATCTCCAGTAAGACTACCGTTAACTGGTCGTGTTTCAGCAAATTTTAAAACACAATTTTTAAAAAACAAATTGTCTTTTGAGTATGATTTTTTGGAAGTGTGTACATCGAATCTTCAATGCTGACTCAAAACAAAATTTACAACCACTGCAACCATGAATGATTGAAATGGTGTAGATTTAAATTAATGGTTGACAAAGGTTATAATCAATTTATACATTTTGGGTTTTAAATGACCCGGTGGTTACAGGAAAATAAAAAAAAAAACCTCATAAGTCATTTGTTTGTCAAATCAACATATAAATACATATACATACAAATAAATAAATATTTTTGCCTCAAGAGCTCAAACAATAAGCTATAAAAAGCTTAAAACCAGAGGAAATAGTAGCGATTTACATGGAAACAAATTGTGTTTGACAGCAGTGTAAAAAAAAAAAAAACTAAATAAAGAAAAAAATTTGACCACTGCTTTATGGATGCTCAAGGTAGGGGATTCAATTAAAGACAATATTCTGTGCAATTATTTCTGATAAATTGGTTTATATTAACACAGTTATTATAAATTTGACTAATGTGGAGAATATTATAGATCTGTTTTGATCAGTTTTCATTGGACTACAATTCATTGCATTGAATTGGTCTGTGTCTGTAAAAGTACCTTGAGGTGACGTGTTGGAAATAGCCACTATACAAACAGCTAAATTGAATTGATCTAAACATATAAAAAGGTCATTAATTGTGGAGTTGGACCATTGCATGGTTTCAAATGGGATTTGACCTTAGCATTGGAACATTTTAAGTAAGCCTCCTACAATGCTAGCTAAATGTTTTGCTTCATGATGGAAATCTGCTTTCCCTGGATGCCAGAACATGGGCGGTTTTCTAAGGTTCTAACTAAGGTTATGGAGAGAACCTTAGTTTCAAGAATAACTACAATATGTACATGTTTTAAACTCATTTTGTGCAGAACTGCAGTGAAAGAGTCCAGGATCACCACCAGCACCTGCCCCATTATTTTACAATCTCTTGGAGACAGGTGCAATTAACGCATTCACTGATTCACTTTCGCAACTTATGCACCAAATCTCTCACTCGGCCACTGGTGTGCTCATGCTGTGCTAAAGCATGTCTACTAAAACCTCACCAGATTGGACATGCCAGCCAGTTAATGCATGTTAACTATGTTACAATGTGTGCAAAGCATACTTGACGCACAGGTTAGTGTTATCCTGTGCATGAGAATTTAGTCCAAGTTCACCCAATGCACAGCAATGAACTATCTGGATTTAACAGCTAGACCCTGAGGCTGAAAATATACATTGCTTACAATTACTAATGCACTTGATTATAATGTGTACCTTGCATAATTTGATTAATTGGAAGTGTCATTTTTGTACATCCTTAGAAATTAACACCATGCATGCACAAGCGTTATGAGTTACCACTAGGGGAGGGGTAGTTTTTAGGTTTTAGATGTTTCCAGGTTTCAAATAAAATGGATCCATGAGCTCATCAGGTTATTCCCAGTGACTCATTTATTTGAATGAGGTATGTTGAAACAGGGAAACATCTCAAACTTACAGGACTGGAGTTGCCTGGATTAGGGGCAATGCCACTTTGAAGTTGAGCTTTGGAAGGTGTGCTTGTTTTAGGGGGCTTATGTACGATCTATGATACCGCTGCTGTCATTTGTTTCTGACGTCATCTACGAATTAATGAAATATTAAAGGCCCTCTTTATAACTTTTCGACCTTAAAACTCCACTTTCCAGACTCGTTTGATGGCACAGTGACATCTATTATGTGCATTTCTAGGGACGCAGCAAAAATAGCATAAGTTATACTATAGTGGGTATTTAACCTCTGTTTCTGCCACTTTTATCATTTTGTTCATACCCTACAACTTTGGCAACTCCATCTGGTATGTGTTCTCAAATGTGCCCCCCCCAGTGGAACCCTTTGGTAAATAGTACACAAGCAAGTCTCTGAACAATTACGCTCACAACAGAGCCGGTTGCCTAAGTGGACCCAACTAAAGGATTTTTCCGAAAAAGCTCATATAAAATCGATGCATTGCATCGATTAAATTGTGATTAAATGATAGTTAACTCGAACTGGAAGGCCCGACTCCATCCAACAACCACCAATGTCATAAACAGCAGAAATAGTGTCATGAGTAGCCTATAAAGGATCACCTGTCACAACATTCTCTGATGGTGAGCCACACTCAGTTTTAAAATGTGTACATTCTCCCAAAAAGCTAATTGAAAAAAGGGGAACCTATGTCTAAAGCTTCATATATTTTGAGTACTTCCCCCCTGTGGCAGTAAACATTTAATAACAGGTAGTTTCAGGTTTGTGGGAGCCATTGAGATGCACTACAAATAGGTGCAGTAAGTTCAGCCTTTAAGCCACGAGGAAAGATCTTCAGAGAGACATTTGCCCTGTAATCTCATAGGTAGCCATTATCCACTATTTTAGATTGCAAAACAGGGACGTATACATGAGTCATGCTGGGATGATCCAAAATACAACCTGTTCACCATTCCCCACTCTCTTGATGCACGTTAAGGCTAAAAGCTATTTATATGAAGAATTTAGCTCAGTAATTATTTAAAATAAATACCCAAATTTAGATTTTCATCTAGGGACACATTGACTCTGTGTAACTCAAACAAAAAAGTACATGTCATTGTTTTGTTGGTTTGTTCCCTCCCTCTGTTTGTCCTTCCGCCAGTCCTGCCTTACCCCTCTCTTCTTTAACTATTGTTCCCCACCTCTGAAATTCTGCCCACCCTGGTCGTCTGAGCTGGGTTGTCTATAGAATGCTAAAAGCCTCCAACGCTGTGATGTCCCTGCAGGGCATGCTGTCCTGAGAAGGGAGGCTCAGCTGAATGCTAAAAGGGCCTCGGCACAGTTGCTGACGTTTGCCACCACCAGGTCCTATCTAATGCACAACCAGCACCCATAACTAGGCGCATGTGAAAGTGATCTAACAGATGTGAAAAGGGTATGCATGTGTCAAACAAAAAAACTGAATATAAGTGAGTGGATGAGGGCATGTCTGGCGGTGAGTGAAGCTAAACAAGGTTACAGCGGGGGCGGCGAATGAGGCATCTTTCCTGTCTCTTCGTGTAAGCTACAGCCATATCTAAAAAGGCAACAATGGAGAGAAAGAAATGCAATAACCGTCCTCATTTTTTCATGCAGTAAATCCTCATGTGTAGGTGGACGTCTAGTTTAAACATTCATGCGTTGCACTGATGCCACAAAGCAGATTGGCTTGGGTTAAAAATAGAGTTATAGTCCCTCATGCAATCGACAGGCAAGTATTCCCTTTAAGACTGGTGAAAGATTGTTACTGTAGTGGAACTCTTTGCAAAGTTTCCCATCATTTTGACATATTTGCAAAATTGCCAGGCAAACTACAAGTAATTTACGTGAAAGATCTGGTCGTTTTAACATTGATCTAATGATTTAATTCAATGACTACATTGTGAAGTACTTGATCAAGTTTTTTCTTGTCATTTTGCTGAATTATTCCTACATTTGAGGTCCTACTGTTTTCACCACATTTAGTCCACTGAACAGTTGCAGCAAAGAAAAAACAACCACATGCCACAGAAGCTAATCAATGCATACATTTGTAAGCTGTGAAGGATGCACACAATGCAGAAGGTAACACTGAATGCAAACACTGAATTGTTTGAGGAGGCACCACGGGGCACCTGTAATTAACTGGAGACATGATTATAGATAAGACACCTGTACAGAAAGCTTCGAAGTTGCACCAACCTCTGGTTTGGTAATATGACAAACCTTTTTCTAACAACTTTTCTGTCTCCGGCATGGTTTCTTTAAATACTTGAACATGAGTACTTCTATGATTTAGCAATGTACTTTTAATACTTGTTGCCCAGCTTCCCTATATAAGTGGTATCTTTACATCCATCCATTTTCTGTACCGCTTAATCCATGCAGGGTCGCGGGTGGGCTGGAGCCTATCCCAGCAAGAGGCAGGGTACACCATGGACAGGTTGCCAGTCTGGGTATCTTTACATCTACTTTATATATGGCTCAAAATTTGCTGCTACTCAGCAGTGTCTTTGTTAGGTCTGATTAAAGCCTTTTGTAATAGAGGGAAAATTTGAATCATGCTTGGACTTTCTCCAACTTGATAATGCTCCTATTGGGCCATAAAATAAATGACTTTTGCTTTGAGTATGCAGATGTTCGGACAGGGATCACCAAATATCAGCAGCATATCTGCAGACTTTCAATGTGTCCCAGCTGCAACACTCACCTGGTTCAATGAAATTGTTCTTCAACAGCTTGTTGTCAAGTGTAGTCATGTGTGTTACAGCAGGGATACACTGAAAACCTGCAGGACACTGGCTCAAGAGGTCCGGATTTGGTGATCCCTGCTCTAGGAGATAGGGAAGGGCTGAGATGGGGGGAGGGGATTTTCATGAAAATAAATTGATTTATCGCTAAGCCCTTTATCAGTTTAATCTTTTTGGTTGTATTTTAGAAAATTTCCCAACTTTTTTTAAATGAGTTTCATATAAGTAATAAAGATTTATCATCCTCATCCTCTTTCCATCACTCGGAAACCCAAGAGTAAGTTTTAAAGGTAAATGAAAAACCCAGCAGCCAGCACAGCAGGTGTCCTCCTTGACCAAACAACAAAAGCAAGAGAAAGTGGGGGTGAAAAAAAACAAGAAGAGTGAAAACAGAGCTGGTCCAGAGCTGAACAGCCAAACTAAACAACTGATTTTGCTTGCAAATGATCAATTTAGTTTTTGAAATATGCATCATTCAGGCTCAGGCTTCATAGTATTTTCTGGTGCTGATGCTAATCTGTGGTCACAAACAGTATTCAAAACTTGCAGTTTCCAAAACCTGCACGATCCAAAATGTATGATTCAAACACAGAACAAATAATTGATAAATGGTGGTTGTTGTGGTGGAGGATGCTAAAAATGCATAGTCTGGGACCTGGGGATAGAAATAGTAATAATAAAAAAACTAGGTACCGAGGAGCATTTAAGGGAGCTAGAGTTAGTAACAAACTTGTATACAAACAAATAGCCTTGCACAAGCAAAGCATTTCAATACATGCATATATTGGCTTTTTCCTCCATGCACACACTTTACTGTGCACAAATGCGCACACCTAAATGAGCAGCTGCTGTGTTGGGCATTATCTAAATGCAATCAGGATGCACTCACCACCGGCACAATTTCTAAATCTCTCTCTCTGTCTCGGCATTTCGCCATGGCTCGTCAGCACTTTAGCAAAAGGGCTTTTCACGCACAAACACAATAAAGCCCCCAACAGGCATCTCAGGTGGGCAGGAGAGCTGTAATCCTCTTTCCACCTTTTTTAAACTGTAGGTAAAGGGGAGAGTTGAAAGCCAAGATTTGTCACCCTGTTCCTTCCGACAGCTGCAAAGCATCTATGCAACGTGTGAAGATTCATTTAATTGGCTATCTTGTCTTTTCCACTAAGATACAATGTTGTGGGTGGGGAGAAGAAATGGTGTTATATGGTGCATTTAAGAAAGAAATAAAGATTCCAAGCTTTTTTTGGGGGGATAAATTCACGTCAACCTGTGAATATCTGTGTGCACATGTCTACTGTGGCTGTCAGTGAATGTGAAGGCTGGTGCATGTGTGCAAATTCATAGAAGAATTCATGTGAGTCTCTGACAGGAGCAAAAAGGGTTTTCAGAGTGAAGCGGTGAGGCCGAGACAGGAACACACACTCTTTAGCTGAGAACACAGGCCTCATTTAGGTTAGCACAGGATTAGCCATGCCGAGCTGCACAACTACAGGAGTAAAAATGCAAATGAGGACAAGGATTGCACAAGAGGAGTGCAACAAGATGGGGATAAAATAGCATGGTTAAGGAAGGATGCAATGTGCGTTAGATTTGTCTTTTATATAATGTTTTTATTTTAAATTGCTGGTTTAATGGAGATGTCACACTGGCTGAAGACTAGAATTTAGAATATTGGACATTAAGATGCCTTCTTGATATAAATACACTGATAATTGAAGTGGTTGTTGAGAACAAAAGGGTCAGCAAGAAACAAAGATGTTCTGCTACAGCCACAGATTTTAGTTACTAAACTGCACGGCTCTATGGGGCCGTCGTTCCATTCTCTGCATTAGGGATCGACCGATATGATTTTTGAAGGGCCGATGCCAATGCTTTTTACATCAGCCTTAACCTCTTCTGACGGGATTAGTTTTACCTTGGGACCACATGAAATTTGTAATAATTGCGGAGATTATCTGTGATGTTAATCTTGTGTGAATCGGCCATATCGGTAATTTGTGAAGTAATAAATCTTCCGCAAATTACCTACTATTCTTTGCGAACTCTAAGGTCCTGTGATAATACTAATCCAATGCGAATAGAAATCTGTGATTTGGTCAGAAATGGGCAGGATCCGATACGTGATTTAGCAGTATTTGTTTCCTGGACACATTTTAATTTCCTTTTGGCGAAGAATAGAGGCTGCTTTGGAGTGTTTTCACAGCTTTTTGGGCCCCGGACTATCCTTAAATTGATAAATGAAAATCCAAATACGATTCATAATTACACAAACAATTTGGGTGGTTTTGAGGTGGTTTTCATCACGCAGAATGTTAAAAATGATGGCTTACTCACAGTTGTTTGAGTTGTTTTTTTTAGTTGTTTTCCGTGGATTCCAACAGCATAGAGAAAGCCACTGGGTTCAACTGACAGATTCCACCCCGCTGGGGTTCCACTGAACGGGGAAGCTCTGTAGAGTGGCAGCGCCGCGCTTTCCGACTGGCACCCTGTCACACCAGAAGCGTTACAGCTGCGGATGGATTCTCCAGTTCACTCGATCACGCAATAGTTGCTGCACTCACAGGCATTTAGTGAAAATAAACTAGCAAAGGACTATTTGGCCAGTCTGACCCGCGTGTCATGTGCTTGCTCATTGTTTGATCACTTTTTCTTGTCTGTACACGTCTGATGATGTCAGTAGATATCTGTAAATTTTGGTTAATTCTCAGACTTCAGTTATCCCGTGCAAATGCGCCACGGAAAAAAACAGACGTAGAGGGCGGTAATGCATTAGTTTTACCTAGAGACCACATGTATTAAATAATTACATGTGGTCTCTAGGTAAAACTAATCTCATCAGAATAGGGCTTTAACCAATTTGTAATGCCAATTTTCGGCATAGAAACGCTGTTGCTCCATTAATTTATATAATACAAAAGATCACAATGATAAAAAATATTCAGTCATTTTTGTTAAAAAAAGAAACATTTATTTAACTTAAAACAAAATTTTGAGTAAGTAATTTTATGTTACGTAGCATGTAACAGCTTAATCTTTGAATGTTAAAGTTCAACATTTAAAAAAAAATACAAAATGAGAACAATATGGCCCATGGACAGGGTTTCTTTTTGTAAATAATTTGTTAGAAAAAAATGAAAATGGGAATCAACTTTTTGGAATCAGTGAGGCTGATGGGCAGTGTTCAAGCTGATGCTGCAGGTTTCCTATTACTCTGCTGGGGGGGAAGTGGCATGCTCTGCACGTGGACTGCAGCTTCTCATTGTTTTTCAGAAAATACTATAGTCATGCAAATTTAGGGGAAACAACTGTTTGTCTAAAATGGGAATGTATTTTGTGTGCACAAGGTACCTTTTATTAAGTTAGAGGATATTAAAGAAGGAAAGAACATTTCAGTCTGTCAAAATACCACACTTTATCTGTATAAGGCTTAAAATATATAGTATATAGGCAAAGTTTAGAGCTTTAAGTCAAATGGGGATCAGACTGATGGAGGTCTGGATAGAGCTAATGAGCTGAACACGTTCTTTAATAGGTTCAGTTCATCCCCTGCCTCCAGCCCAACAGACCACACACCCTCCATGAGCCAACTGCTTTCCTGGCACACCTCCAATCTGTCACCC
>JAOXYM010000026.1:11474694-11488368 GCA_028567055.1 Leptatherina wallacei
AAAATGACTCAATGTGTAGCATTATGGAAACATTAGAAGGCATTACTTGTTCAATGTCAAAAATTATTTTAAAACTACAGTGATGTTGTTACATCTTTCAGTGGGCCACTGGTTTGAGTGCTTGGCTTTCATCCTCAAGATTCCCAGTTCAATCCCTGGGCAGAGCAAAATATTATGAAATTCATTCTCCTTCTAGGAAAACTGAATCATGTCTTTCACCTGTGTTGACTTGTCAGAAAAGTTTAGCAGTGATTTTTACTTTTACAAAAATAAGCTAATTTGTAAATCATTTCAAAATTTAAAAATTATTACATCTTTCAACACCTTCAAAAAACTTTGCAGTCTTTCAGCATTTCTGTCCAATCGTTCAGCATTGGGACATTCACACTGCTGTAACGCAGTAACAGCCTTTCTAGTGATAAATATGTATCCCTCCTCTTTTAATATGTCTCTCCTAACTCCCCAGTCTTTATGGAAGTGTAACACTGTATCGCCCTATTCCGACAGAATGAAATATAAACTGCAAAATGGCACCAGCAGGCAAAAAAAAATCAGGTTGCAGAAACCACCAAAACATGTCGGATGGAGGAGAATAGCTCAATTCTAATGACCTTGCGACATTGTTTTTTTTAGCTGTATCAGTTTTCTTATTAAGGCCTTACTAGATTAGGCATTATTAAATAGCGGCTTTCTATCATAGGCTTGACATTGGAGAAGGGTATGCAGTACTCAGGCAATTATAAGTTTTTTTTTCTACTTGCATCTACCCTCCAGCTAAAAACACAGGAGCAAATTAATCATCTTAAAATGGCCAAAACTAAAAGGTTAGCCATAATCCTGCACATCATTGTCCATATGCAATCACACTGATGCACACGCACATGCTTCTCTCCTCCCTGTCACCTCTTGTGTCCTCTGACTGGACATAATGAAAGTTAATGAATAAATCCATAACTTATATTTTAAAAATGAGACACCCTACTCAGACAGTAAAGGACAATTTCCTGAATATATTCAAGGATTCAATGGGATAGAATTGCCTTGGGATGATTCAGAGGAGCAACCGAATTCAAGGCCATGAAAACACTGACAAGAATAGCTGGAAAGAGCAGTAGCCTGACCCCAAATATGAAATCAACTACCCATCTACGTGCACTGGGAAAAGCTGTAGAGTTTGTCAGAAAAGGTGTGGAATATAGTCCATTCAACAATATAAAAAAGACATGGGAGGCAAACCCCACCAAAGAATCCCACCCAATGAAATTGCAGGACTGGTACATTTACATCTTCTGGCACACCATCATCCTCAACATTGCCGAGTGAAGGCGGGCATGGATCATTGGACTTATCAATGTTTCCAAAAACAATTATTTCAGTTTTTCTTCATTTTGCCAAACAGAAGTCTATAGCTGAACATTAAGTAAACAATGGCTTAGCTTTGTTAATCTTGTTTAATGCATGTAAGATCTTTTTAAAAAGGGGGTCTTTATGATACAACTGTTAGATTCTGCCTGGATGTGAAGAAGAGTAAGGCCAAGAATTCCAGATCTGATGTGAGCCTGATTGTTTATATACTTCCTTGTGTACTACACTAGTTACCTTAGGACTCCATTAGGGAACACATTAAAGAACTCAGACCGGGTAGAGTTCCCATATTCAATTCAATTCGGCTTTATTTGTATAGCGCCAATTCCCGACAATGTTGTGTCCGTTTGAGCCAATCTGATTGTCAGATTCGCAATTTGTAGGATGTAAACAAGGGAATAACCATGTCAACAAGGGAGGAGATTCTAAGTTTATTGATTTACTCCAAATTTTGCAATAGTTTATTTACTGCATTCTACAATTTGGTTAATCACTACATACCAGAAGTATAGTACAAGATTTGGAAACAGCCATTGCAGTTTTAGAGACTATTGCTATCTAGTTGTGCTGCTAGGCTAGGTTTAGGATGACAACCATCTGTGAATGCCTCATGAAATCCAATACGAGTGTCCTCATAATGTCATGTAGTTTTATATCATCTATATATCCAATCTAGGAATGAAAACTCAAGAAACAAAAAACTGGACTTGTGTTTCTATGTCCACCCAGTCCTAAATCAAAGTTACATCAACAGGAACAAGTAAAAGAGGATTGAAAGCATTTCATCCTCGTAATATGAGCTTAACCTAAGGCTGCTGTTGTTCCTCTGCTTTTTTAATCACTTACTACTTTAATTTTACAGCTCTATCATTAATTTTTCTCGTTTTTTTTTTATTCCTTGCCCGTTGAGCCACTGCAGTTTTGCGGCAGTATGGCGCTTTGAATGACAGGCTCAGTGTGCAATACTCTAGCATTGTGAATACAGTGTTGGTCAGACGGAACACTATTGAGGGAAGAGTTCAAGTAAGCAACAGATGTAGCGCTTACACACTCAATTAAGCCAACGGCATCAAGCTGCATCTACAATATGTTTGTCAGAACGCGTTTCATAAAGACTGAAGAGCCATCAATCACTGTGTTTGCACCAATAGAAGGTGACTGTGGAAATATGTGACTCTGCGGGTTGCGTTTTAAGCACAATTAATGCAATGTGGGTATCTTCAAGCACACCTGCTATTTTGGACCATGCATGCACAGAGTATGAGAGAGATGGCAGAAATGGAATGAAAATTGAGGGGTTGATTAATAAATTAACAGCTACACATGGACAGCTCTGCTTTTTGAAGCACTGAAACAGCTGTGTCAATCACATGATCCACAAATGAAAAAGCTATAACTCCACAAATTGAAGGAAAGAAGCTTTCTCCAGGAAATTAAAGTTTTGTATGAATGATGCAAAGCAGCTCAGAATGAGCACAAACCTCCATTCTTAAGCCTAGAGCCTATAGGTTAACCTTTGGTTTTTCTTTAGTTTATTGTTCCCAACATGTACAAAGACGATAGACAATACTTGTGAAATATGTTGACAGAGACATAAATGGCTGTATAGATTATAAGTTTCCACTTTTATCTGCATTTCATTTGGCTAAAGGGATTTAATGGAAACTATGGACAGCAGATACTTTAAGAATGCTGCATATTGAATTACAGTATAAAACAACATGTTTCGCATGCACTTTATTTAATGGTAGTTTAAACACATATTCTGTCTGGCGTGTCGATGCAGTTGGCTCTGCCTTGGTCTGCTAACTTATAAGAAAATTATGGCAGGATCTATCCGTGGGTGGCAGTTTCATGCTGCTGATTAACCAGTGGGCCATCTGCTGTCTTTTCCCAGATTTTTAAAATTATTCCCTTTTAACACATCCCATTGAGTAAAAAACTCAATGTTTTTATTTTGTTTGTTTTTGTTTGTAGCCGGTAAAGTGAAATAGGCTTTCCCTAAAGGTTTTTCATAAACATGGTAAACATTGAATTATATATGACACTCTTCACATGTTAGCATTTCTCAAAATGTGTAGCTGCCAGAGTAAATTTTTTTTTCTTTCATGTTACTAGAAGCAATCATGGCTGCTATGTTACAAAAGCCTTTGCCATTGTAGGGGGCTGTGCAGCATTTTTAAAGGCTGAATTTTCCCTGAAAATATTATCTATCACTGAACCTAACCAGGAGTCCATCAAGACTATGATTAATCAACTTTTAAAGCATGCTGAGACTATGACTATCCATATAACAAAGCTATTAAACAAGTGTGCCAATATTACATTAAATTTGAACAAGAGCTAGAGAGGACATATTTGATTTTCCTTTCTTTTCTTTAGTTTCATATCATCCTGCCTTAAATTTTGTTACCAATTCCAGTTGCACTCTATCAATTAGCAAATTCAGGATGCACTGTTTATTCATAGTCTTCCGGGACAGGCTCAGAGTAGATCAGCCACTCCTCCACATCGAGAGGAACTGGATAAGGTTGCTCTGGCATCTAGGGTACCTCCTGGACACCTCCTTGGTCAGGTGTTCCCGGCAAGTTACACGGGAAAAAAACCCTCGGAAGACCTAAGACATTCTGGAGGGATTATGTCTCTCGGCTGGTGTTGGAACGCCTCAGGTTCCCCCCATATGAGCTGGATGTATTCGCCAGGGGAAGGGAAGTTTTGGTTTCCCTGGTTAGGCTGGTGTCCCCTTGACCCAACCTTGGATAAGTAGTTCAAAATGGATGGACAGATGGATAGTAATGAAGTATTCAGAGATTGACCTGTTCTTTAATTGCTAGACAAAGACATGGAACTGCATGTATATCCACTATGACCTTAACAGTGAGAGGAAGAAGAAATTGTTTAGTGTGTGTCTGGCAGAATACAGTATAATAAACATTATGATAATTTTGGGGTTTTATAAATGTACAGAGACACTGATCCACAGAGATGACATTTCGCTCTCAACTTCAGATATTTTGTGTATGTACGATATAGAATGACTATATATAGTTTCATGTTATATCTGTTCATAAAAAGAAAAAAAACAACAACAAAAAAACCTGGATCCTTTCCTGTATCTTAAATCACCCAGAAGACCGAACGTTTCCTGAAAGAGTCGGGACACATAACAGATTTTCATTTGTATTCAGCGCTGCATTGAGATCGAAGCATTTGCTGTAATGGTGTAAGCAACTGAGATTTACAACGGTGTATTTGTTGGTTCGGCCTAATCCTTGGGCTTTCCTCAGAATGGGAGCTCGTCAGATAGACCAACAGTCAGGCAGACTTTCCTCAGGAAACCTTGCTTGTCGAATTGTAGACACACAATCAGGGATTTGCGCATACACTCACATCCCTTCCCTGGCAAGGGGTCACATACCCAATCAGGTACACACAGATACATACACACACATAGCAATGTACGAGTGTGATATGGCGCTCGGCGTCTGATGACAGTATCAGCACCTTGTGTGATTGAGGTGACGGATGGTAGAGACAGGATGGGGGTTGTCATCAGCCCTGAGTGACAGGAAGACGAGGTGGGTAAGGTGGTGGAGGGGGGATGACAGCTGAGCTCAGGGCATGCAGTCTATCCTTCTGTCTGTCTTTGTGTTTGCCTCACTTTCCCCCTCTCACTCTTTATATCCCTTCTATATCTTTCATATGCCTGTAGGGCTGTTTCAACCTTTTTTGTCTTTTTTGTCCTGTCTGTCCATCTCTGTCTACCCTCCATTTCAAAGGAATTTTTTTTATCCCCCTCCCCCGGATGATGGGTGGGTGAATTTTGCCCTTTCTTCCCCATGTCAGACAATACATCAAGAAAAACAATGGGAGACTCATAAATAGGGTTTAGAGAACATGCACCCAATTTACTTTGACAGTGGGGGAGGTGTGCTCGTGTGCGCGTATGTGTGTGAGCGGGTGTAAGTCACTTTGACAGGTACTGCAAATGAGGCAATATTGCAGGTATTGACTGACATGGCAGAGTGGTCATCATAAATCACAAGTTGTATTAGAAACCAATGCACAGGAGGAATATGCTGACTTAAATTCTCATAACATTACTCTGAATGTCACAGCTTGTAAATGCTTCTCGCATGCAGCTAAGAATCTTTCAGTTCTTCTGGGTTTACCCCAATTATTATGATAAAAAGCCTTCTGACAATTTCCAGTTTTTGCTTCCAGAACTCGCAGAATTTATTAAAATAAAATAAAATAAAAATTAAATAAAATATTCCCTGCAACACAAATCAGAATCATGATCCAACTACCCCTGTGTTTTACAGTGTGATGGTATTATTTGTTTAGTTTTTTAATCTTTATAGATTAAATCATCTTTAACCTTCCTTCACAGGTCTTTTTTTTTTTTACTTTGTTTCCCAAAATGCAAATTCTTTTAAGAGTGCAGGGAATGATTTGTTTTGTTTTAATGACTTCCATGAAAAATTAATAGTAATCTGAAAAGGAAAATTTTTGCACATTTTGAAATAAATAGGTAGGCATCATGCTCTCCAGGGTGCTTGACTGATGGGATTGGGGTGGGCGCCAACCAGGTGGTTGCTTGGGGTAACATGGCCCGCACAGGTGTTTTCCGTGAGGGTTGGGTGGTTCTAGGACTTGCAGGGCCCTGGGTGCTGTGTCCATGCTAAGGGGGTTGGGGTTTCCTACTGACATCTGATTGCAACTTTCTTCTGCTTCCTTCTAGGTTCGTGGATGTCCCTGCAGTGGGATGCTTTGGTTTCAAAGTGGCTGCTGGTTGCCCGATGTATCGGGCCCTGTCTGTCTGCTTCCGATCCCTAGAGCAGGCGTGGTTGCATATGCACGCTCACTTAAAACAAGTCATCCATCATATCTTGCACTCAAAAACACACATACATGCACACATCCATATAGTACATGTTCATTGTTTTCACAGTTTGTCTTTGTACAAGTGCTCCTGATGATTGTCCGCTGTGTTTTCTTAAGGATGTGTTCTATTTCTTTACATGGTTGTCTGTTTGTTTGGTTTTTTTTTTCTGTTTGGGTTTGATTATACAGTTGTTGTGGTTGTTTTCTATATTTTCTTACTTTGTCTCCTATTCACTTTCCCTTTTTCAGACCATCCTCTGTAAACCCTAGAGATGTTTGTGTGTGAAAATCCCAGTAGATCAGCAGTTTCTAAAATACTCAGACCAACAACCATGCCACGTTCCCTTTCTTCCTCAATTTAATGCTCGCTTTGAACTTTAGCATGTTGTCATGACTAAATGCTTTGAGTTGCTGCCATATGATTGGCTGATTAGCTGTTCTTGTTAAACAACCGGTAAGATGTGCCTAATAAAGTGGTTGGTGAGTGTACAGAGTCATCTGAAAAAAATTCTAAGGTTTTACATATCACCACATAAAAATTGATCTCATTCTCACCTGGTCTTAAAAAATACAACAACACAAGACACACATTTATTTATCTAACAGAACGTAAGCTAAAATGCCAATGAAGAGAAACATCAGCTATGAGCTTCAAGAGCAATTATTTCTGTCTATCAACCAGTAAAGTGTGATATTTCCAAAAAACTTGGAATCCATCATAGTATGGTGAAAGAGATTATTCACCAGTAGAAAACAATCAAGACAACTGCCAAGCTTCTCAGGATTGGATGTCTCAGAAAATTAGAAAAAAGAAATAGAAAGTTCACCCAAAAGTCCGATGTTGTAATGCTAAGAGAAATTGCAAAAAAAAACAATGAATTTAGTTCTCAAACTCTACAGGCCTCAGATGGCATATTAAATGTTGAAATTCATGACAGAAGAATTGGAAAAAGACTGAACAAGTGTGATTTGCTTGAAAGGGTTGTAGGGAAAAGCCTTTTTCTCTCTAAAAAAACATGGCATCAAGGATTTGGTTTGCAAAGTTCCATCATTACAAACCATAAGCATATCAGCACAAACCTCTCATACCAACTGTCAAATACAATGCTAGAAGGGTGATGATTCAGGCTAGTTTTGCAGCCACTGGACCAGGACTGCTAGCAGTTATTGAGTCAAATACAAACTCTTTTACATAACGAAGCATTTTTTAGTTAAATATGAGGCTAGAGCTTGGCTGAAACTGGTCAATGATAAGGACCAGATTGTTTGCTATTAAACCTGGAAATCTTAAAACTGGAAGAGGGTATTCCTTTCTTTTCATTCATCAACTGATCCCATGTGAGCCTGCAGGGAAACCCACAGAACATTCATACCAAGCACATCTCATCTTCTACTTTCTGCTGTCCTTGACTCCACTGTCTCTGCTTCCCTTCGTGTTTGGAACAAAGACTGAGATGAGAGTCATCTTTTCTGACAGCAAGGCTGGTCAGCCCCCTGAGGTTGTCATACTCCACCGGCTTGAGCAGTGCACCACTTTAACTGACCTCTTTGGTCCCTTGTGGGTTTCAGTGTGTTGTCTGTCCACATGCATGAAGAAGGAGGATATTAAAACCCTGATGTCTTCGCACCGCCCAACTTTAACTTCTGCTGAGCTCGTGCAGATGTGAATGGGAGGCGGTATTGTCACAGCCCTGCCTTTTTGACATCACTCTTTCTTTTTTTTTCTCTGCATGCGCCTGCAGTGTAAACATACTATACTAGCAGATCTGAAATCCTTTGACAAGGAGGGAGCTGACCTCTGGATATAAATAATACCCTCTATTTGACTCAGGATCGGAACAAACGTTCGGTTCTCCGAGCGAATGTTGGTGGCTGCGCTAATTGCTTTAGTGTGCTCATCTCGTCGGCTGCCAAGCTGCACTCTGCTGAGCCACAGACTTGGCCTGCACATGAGAGAGAGTTGGACAACAGGGCTTTTAAATATGCCAACATCCATTTGACTGCTTGGCAGTTATACAAAGAGGGTGGAGGGAATGAGAGAAAAAGAGAATCAGAGTTAGAAAGGAAGATTGTCAGTGAATGAGAGCCATCAGAGGTAGCAGGGCAAAGACTAAGGCATAATAGCGAAGGATATTAGGCACTGTTAGAAGTAGATAATAACTCTTGATCTGTTCCAGCCTTATTTTGGCTCCCGATAACCAACAACCGAGCATGCGCTCCAATGCTGTGTTGAAATTTACAGAAAAATCAATACTTATTGACTTGCCATTAAATTTATTCCCTTTTCCCCTGAACTATTTTCCCTCTTCCTCCTCCATTTTCTAATTCTTAATGATTGCGTCTCTGCTCAACAGGGAATCTACCAAAGCCCCATGTCTGGTTTGTATCAACTCCACAGCAGCTCATGAATCTGCCTGTCATCCCAATCAGGCAGGAGATGAGTGACAGCATATCAAATCCCAATCTTTTAACCGCTTCTGGTAGGAAGAAGAAAAGGAAATCTTCTGAAAAGGGAAATCTCCCCAAAGACTCCCTTGGTGGAGTCAAGAACCTTGGCAAGCTGGCAGAGGTTGATTTGTGTGTGTACTTTTTCGGCAGCTTGTATAATGGATTTGACACTGAGCCTTCTCATTGTGACCATCAGCGGTAAGCCCCTGTGTTGGGTCATCTACCATATTTTGTCTCTGGCAGAAGTATTAAAAGTGTCAGCGTGCAAGTGCCAGCCAAGAAGCGCTGATGCACTCCTCAATATTCCTGCTCGGGAGTACAGTAAATATGCCCTGCGTTGCATTCAAGCTTCAAAGTTTCAGGTTTCATCATCAAAGATAGAAGGAAAAAAAAAGTCTCCAAAACCATGGATGGCTCAATATAGCATCTGTTGTGAAAACACTTTGGATTGCTTGAAGTGACAAACGGAAAAGTAGAACTGTAAATCACAAGGCTGCACTGTAATCGTTAATGGCAGCTCAAAGTTATCCCTTGATGATCAGCGATTGGCTGTGTCTTCATCTGAGCCGCTTCTGATCTACCAGCTCTTTTGATTATGACGTTTTAGAGAAGAATCTTTTAATCCACCCCAACTAACAGCTTGTCAGATTTTTTTATAAAATGCACAGCTCTGACAGCTGATTTAAAGAAAAAAAAGTTTATTCTGTTGATTTGACGAGTTTACTTGCAGCCCCGTTTGATCGCTGAAGCCCTTCAGAAATGGCCCAGGTGTCTTTGGTTAAATATATCCTTCAGGAGGTAGATGGCATTAATATTACTGTGTAAACCATTTGCCAAAAAGCCAAGATCAACATAAGAGGGGGATGTCAATCACTAAAATCAAGCATGGTAAAAAAAATGTTTGGCTTCAGCTGTCTTTTAAAGCACCAACTCATCATTGTCTTTTATCATTTTCCATTTCATATCAGTACTTTTTTTTTGTTTGTTTTGCAAAATGTGTAACGTCCATACACGTGGAAACTTGTGCTTGCGCAGCTGAAAGTTTACAGATGACACCAAAGTGATGAGCCAGTTCGCAGACTGTAATGAGTCAGCCTGTAGGGTATTTGTGATGAGGTCAGGCATGGCGTGTGGACAACAATCTGTCACTTCTGACAAGGCGATGGAGTGACCACCCTTCGGGTTTGGTAATGAGCTTGTGGAAGATATACGACGTGTTTAAACCAAGAGACCATCATTTAAACATTAACCTATGACAGCCAAAGAAGTCATAGCACAGCAGACGGGAAAATCTCCCCCCTTTGTTGAATCACTGCCTTGTGTGGGTGTTGCTTTGGCCTGGGACCCCACTGCCCTTGCAATGATGTGCGCATGGCCTGCTGTATTAATGTTGCCAATTCCCACCTGTACAGAAGATTTAGAACATGCAATGTGGGAGGAAGGCATGAAGCAACACCAGCAATCCAATTCTCCCAAACCACAGAGGGTTTAGTCCCTTGCTGTCTAACAAATAGCACTGCAGCATTTCAACACTAGAGTAGATTTTACCCTAAAGCTACAAATATGCTGAAAAAGAGTATCACTGATATATCCAAGGGAACTTTACTAAACTAAGCAACAACTACCTCACTGCACACACTTTGCAATACCCAGTGCTCTGCCCTGTGCTACTTGAGGAGGTATTCAGAGGACACTGCTATTGCGGGGTGTTTATGGACAGGAAAAGAACCCAGGTGGATTTTGTGAAATGATGCAGGACTATGTGTAGCTGAGCACCACCAAGACAAAAGAGGGGGTTTACTACTAGTCTCCATTGAGGGGGTCAATGTGGATGTTAGACAACCTCTCCTGATATTTTACCAATCTATCATGGGCAGCGTCCTCTTCTAGACTGGTATCTGCTGGGAAGGAGGGATTAAGAAGAAGTGCTGGTGAAAAAGGCCGTTGTTGTTGTGCTTGAAACCGGAGTCACTTATATCAGTGGCTGAGGAAAGGGCCCTGAACAAGCTGTTGTCAGTCATGGGTAACAACTGTCATCCCTTGTACATAGGAGCACGCTCAGTGGAAGACTTCGGTCAACTGTCATACTCATACAGCCTGAGGAGGTCCTTCATCCCAGCTGTTCAGCTCCATCCATAAGGATTAGTCTGATATATTCAATGCCTATCACACGAGCACCAACCCAGGTGGTCTCTTCTCTGTTAGCTACATTAGATCTTGCACATACCCTCTTTTTTTTTTCCAACACAAATGAACATATGGTCCCATTTGTTGACTGTAATGGCTTTCTTTTATCTCTATTTTACAAGAATATTGAGATTCATAGGTACTTCATTTAGGAAAATTCAGATTGTTGTATTACAATACATATTGTTTATAAGCTACAAGATGCCATACTTTCTCTTTGGGATTAATGGAGAAGCTATTGATCTTGATATGGGCAATAAACATGATACTTAATGAAAGAAATTGCGATCTTGTGTTGTTCATACAGGTATAACACTGTGATTTGACCTTTGCCAATTAAATTATACAAATATTAAATGCAGATTGGACAAAGAAGAAAAAGTCTGAGTAAGTGTAACTTAGTCGCCAAAAAAGGAGAAAAAAAACTGATATTAAAAAGATGAATCTATCTATTTTTTTTCATCTTTTTAAATATTTCTATTGTATTGTTATATTGATTTTGACTATACTTTTTGTGTAGTTAAAATCGAATATTATGATGGCTCTACACCAGTACAGCCACAAAAAAGGTCGAAAGGCTCTGCATACTTTGAGACAATCCATTTGTTCTTCCAACTTTCATTTCCTAAACTACAATGAAAAATCTGAAAATAAACTTTTATTTATTTTCCAATCTGTGCAAAGAAGGAAAATGGAAAAAAATGTTTAACAAACAGATTTGATTTAGTTTTTTCCTTTATCTGAGAACAGGAATGTGACCCAGAAGTCATCTCTGCTCTGTGTACGTTAGACTAGCTAAACGTCAAAAACTGTGTTGAAATTAGAAGATTATCGCCATAAATACGTAGAGAGTGCAATAGTTCCTTACAGGGACTTGGATTTTAGACATAATTCTATTTTTAACTTGGGGAAAAAAAAAACTATTTGCTCTCTAGTTAAACACAAATCTTGTGTTCCATATGTGGTCCAAATGTACATACACATGTGCAAACGCATGGTTTGAAATGTTTTCATGTCTTCCAATTGTGAAGAACATGTGAATCACATGCGTTGACACGTAAACCGCATGTGATTCACATATTTGTCAAATGTGGATCAAATGAAAATGTTCCAAAACCACGTTTGCGCATGTGAACCGCATGTTTGTGTTCACGTGTGGTCTCATGTGAAATTCATGTAGTTTGTCTGCAAGTCACCAAACTGGAATCTGCCGACATTCAGGAAACTGAAAAACCATTCAGTGAGTGAACACACTGACATGGACACATTGATAATATTTATTATGTTGCACCAATTCATTTTATGAACAGACCACATTCTAAACTAAAAATTTAAATTTTTTTGTAATCTTCCTCTACAGAGAAGGAAGAAACACATCTGTAAAATTAGAATAATCCTGATCTCTTTTTGTGGAAGGCTGTTAGTCCTTGTACATTAGTGCACATAAATTCCCCCAAATATAAAATGGCTAGATTTCACATTTTCTCCATCAAATAAATGATGTTTTTTCCACAAAAAAAAGCTCTCAATGAAAAGCTTAAATTTTGCCTCTGCAAATCAGATTTTCAGATGCTTATAGGCTGCACCATAGCATCCACAAATAAAGTGCTTTGCTGAAATAAGAACTTTACTAGTTACTTATGTTGTTGCTCTCTTGACACCCAACAGTTTACATTGCAGTAGTAGTATCTGGAAAAAATGTTTGGCCACAATTTTTAATTTTATCTGCTTAAGATTGTCAGCAAATAAAGTAAAGTTAAATGCGATTAAAGCCAGGGTTGTAATAATAGGTTTCCTTTTAAAAACTGGTCATTTCCCTCATGTTTTTGCCTTTTGCCTCAATCCTCTGGCATTTTAATAATCTTTAGTTTTAAAACATTGTGTTGTGATCGGCTGTAACCAGTCCTGTGTTCTTCTTATGGGTTAATGCGTCAAAAGAATGACATAAACACTATTTTTCCAAAGTCTGAGAGAGACAAGAAGCAGCCTCCTGCCCAAAAACGTTAAATAATGCTTGAAAATGTAATCATGATATTGAATTTAAAAAATTGTTTTTGTATTGTTAAACGGATATATTTTCAAAGTATTCTGCCCAAATTAATTTGCTGCAAGGTTGGTCCTTTCTGAAGCACCATTTTTATATTTCATTTGATTTCTTATTTTTATCTTAATTAATACAAAGTCTTCCACAACTTCCATTGCATGTGTTTAACAAGAACATTTTATGAGTATTATCAAAGAATAACAATACGCTTCTTCATGAGGAATATAAATCATTGGGAAACAATGGGTTTGAGGGGAGAAAAAAAATCTATATACAAACACAGTATATCATGGGATGTAATTGGACGTATCATATTCAGCAGACATGACGTGCCACAATTACAGAATGAGCCAGCAGCAGCATTCTGCATGATTCAGTGAGGGTTTACCCTTTAACTCAAAAGCTGCAGCTTTAATAAATGCCATATGATCCAATCCATCTCGGTTACATGACATTTCAGCACTTTTACAATTGTTAACAAGGCTTACTATAGATCATGCCAAGGTCTGAAATAATGACATCCCAGTATGACATGATAGGAATCAGCAAAATAAGAAGAAACTTTATGGCCTCCTGCTTTGTTTGTGGAATTCTAAAGAATATTGGACCATCAGAGATTCTTCGTTTATTGAGCGTGCTTTTTAAAGGCCTGGTTGTCCACTCTGCCTCCCTCCCTCCCTCCCTCCCACGCACACACACACACACACACACACACACACACACACACACACACACACACACAC
>JAOXYM010000026.1:11519844-11534096 GCA_028567055.1 Leptatherina wallacei
CACACACACACACACACACACACACACACACACACACACACACACACACACACACACACACACACACACACACATCCCTCAGAGAGTGCAGTCATACACAATCATTTGCGCTCTTACATAAACACAAACACTCTGACATTTAATAAGAGCGGAGGAGCGAGGGGGATGTCGAGCACAGTTGACGTCCTCGCGCTTTCGGGCCTAGTTTCTGATGGTTAGTGACACATCACCCGGCTCCATAGGTGCGCCATTTGTAACGATTAGATCGTGATTTGGATGACACCGGAGGGCACATCCCGTAGAGAGTACGAGAGAGGAAAGAGAGTGAGACAGACGTGACAGAGAGCAAAGAAGAAGACAGAGAAGCAAAGAAGAAGACAGAGAAACAGAGGACGGGGTGGGGGGGGAAGGAGAGAAAGGGAGACAGAGAGAGGCAAGATCATTATTTGTCTTGTCCATCAGTAAAGCAGGCAGTGTGTGTGTGTGTGTGTGTGTGTGTGTGTGTGTGTTTTCTGGGCATGCAGCTTCCACCGCTCCCCTCAAAGTCCTTTTCAATAATGTAAATGTCCCTCATTTGAAGGCGTGTCTCCTGTGTTCTCAATTGTTTTTGGCCTGTTATGCCTTTGTGCCTTTGTGACTGTGTTAGTTGCCTGTTCCTGTTTACTTTGCCTGTGTCTCTGTACAAATGCCTCGCGTTGACGCTACACATGCACGTGCATCTATGCACTTCTACACAAATGTTTGAAAGACCAGAACATGGACGGGGGGGAAAACAAATCATGGCATAACAACAACACTGATATCACAAAACCAGAGTGAAATGAAATGACACAGGAAGTTTGGGGGTGGGGGGGGAGGTGGGCACAAGACACAGCACAAAAAATCTGTGCCAAAACCAGAGGCAGAGCTGCATGTAGAATGACGTAGAAGTATAACAAAGGAAAACAAGGAAGAGACTCAGGGAGTAAAGAATTAGAGAAGCAAAAGACAAGTGCTGGAATGTGAACAGGAACTTGAGTAAAAAAAAAAAAAAAAAAGAGAATGTAAAGAGTGGAAGGCAGTCTATTTGTTTAGCTTATGTAGCGCAACTCTCCTCAAATACACACACACACAAACTCACTACCACAACACTCCTGACAGACAGGCCTCCCAGCGGGTTGTTAGCCACGCTTGCAGAAATACAGCTTCATTTCTGTTGACAGCCGGAGGAAAATAATTGGCCGATAACAACTCATCAGAATGCAGGCGATATGTATGATTTTCTCAGCCAGTTGTATCGGAGAAAATCATCAGTAGTGTAAACAACAATACGGTGGGATTGTTTCATTCCTGTCAAGGCAGTGTCTGGAGTAATGTTTGGATTTGCTAACACACTCATTGATTTTATAGATTTTTTTTTTTATTCATTTTTGGTCTCGATGACAGTTATGCGAGGGAAGCATGCATTCAGGTACACCAAAACAAAAAATAAGACACTAAACCATTGCATATTTAATTCATGAACCACATTTGGAAGAAACATCGGTGACGCTGTTAAAATGTCTGGGTGAGTCATAGTTTAGCCAACTGCTGAAAATATTCATTTCATGTATTTTATTTGTTTTGATTGAATGTTTTGAAGCACAGCCATGGAAATTCTGGTCATGGTTTCATTATTTCATTAATAAGACAAAGATGGACAACTGTGCCTTAAGTTCTAGAGTTCTCAATTATCATCTTTAATTGGTCCCAACTGAATCCATGGCAGAGTGAGACAACTAGCACCCCAAGTAGCAAGAAACATAAAATTGCTAAAATGTTGCATTTCTTACAGCTTGGGAATGAACCAGTCTTGTGTTACTTGACCATCTCAAGCTGTGACTCATCCACCCAAGACTGCAACTGGACTAAAAATCTGAATTTACAAAAATGTTTTGCAGCTCAACAAGGAAAACTATCTCAATTAAAGAGGAGATATATTACTGAAAATAAAAAAAAAAGCATAATCATAAGCCATGTTTATCTATGTATCTTCCATTTGCCTGGACTGCAAGTGCATTTAAATGTGCCAGCCGGTTATCCATGACCATCATGTTTTCAGCCAAATGCACTCCACTAGAGATGGATGCTGAATTTCATCCTTGCTACACTATCCGTAATAGAGCAATGATGGAGTTTATGTGGTTGCATCCCCTATGAAACAGGCAGCGTTTCCATTATTAGGTTCAGCCCCTCCACCCTTCGGAAAAGCTCTCGTAAGTGGGTGACCTGTACTAATTTTGTTGCTCGACACTGTCCCTGTTTAACACCAAAATCTCTCTTCAGGGTACCATTTGCATTGAGAGGAAATGGAACATTGAGGCCAAATGCATGCCATTTAGATGTATAATTTACATCTCTTGGCTTGTACATTAGATTGCAAATTTCTCCTTTAGAGATCTGCTTACAGTATGGGGTCCTTTACAGATGAAATGCTGCTTTATAGCTAAAAGGCTATACATTCAGTGAAACTGACTAATTACACAGTATGTGTTGTATTCTAAGATGGTGAATAAGTAGGATCACAAAGCAGCTTTGCTGCTATGTTTAATATATTCTATATATGTTAATCGTTTACATTGACTGTTATTTTGCTTTTGTGTAATCAGAACACAAAGTCATCAGTTGAGACAGTTGGTGACCTTAATCTCTTCGCAATTAGTTCTACAACATAATTTCTCCCACTCATCCCTGGATATGTTTTCTCTGCCTCTATATTGAACATTAACATTGATCAGAGATGTTTTGTTGGTTGAAGACAATCAAGATGAGGTTTCAGTTGCATTTTTTCTAAAGGATTGGTTTAGGTCTAGTAGTTAGATCCAGAAGTTAAGGCATTAGAGGAGTGTTTAGCATAACAGCCTTCAAGTACCCATAAAATGGTGAACAGATTTGCCTGTGCAGATGGGAGACTCCGGTCTGCTTTGATTGGTGGGATCATCAGCCCTGTTCAGGCTTCACCATTGTTGGAGTGGATGCAAAATTTGTATATGCCACATATTGTAGGATGAATAATTAACTGTTTTCAGGAAATAAAAAGCCCTAAAATGCCAAGAAAAAGAATACACTGATATGATTAATTCATTCTTCATACCCATTTAATCTTACTCATAGGATGCTGGAACCAATCCCAGGTAGCTTTTTGCAAGGGCAAGCTTTGGCCTGGATGGGTAGCCTGGCCTTCCCAGGGCACCAAGAACCAATTCTGCCAGTTTTCTTGGAGAAGCAGCCAAGAATCCACTCAGAAACTTGACATGAAATATTTTCCACAATGAATTTTAATTGGAATTTTATGTAAGGCTACATGAAAAAGAAACGGGTACTGATTCAAACAACCTATTGAATGAAGCTATTAAGAATTGCTTCTCCTAGCCTGTTGCTAGCTACTTGCCAGCCACTGGGAGTTTTAAGGCCTTTCCACATATCCCTTTCAAACCAAGACTATTGTATGGCCGCCATGCATCGGTGTCAGGCAATTATGCTATGAGGCTAATGATATTAGTCATATTTTGGCTAAATTGTTATATCTCTCTAACTGTACTCTCCTAATGTTACTAATTTACTGTGCACCATTGCCTATAAAACCTTTAGATATAACTTAGGTAATTATGCTATGAGGCTAATGATATGTGAAAGTGCAGCAAGAGAATAAAGAGATCAAAGTTGATCTGCTACTGATGAACTAATGAGCCAGCAAGGTAAGCAGTTACAGAGGTACAAAAGGCCTGCTTCTGTAAGCCACAATGACAGGGCTGGTTACAAAACTTAATTCTGAACTGGACGGTGCATTCAGACTGAAATTTGGTTTGGAACCTGAATAATGGGTTCGTAACCTTGGACCAAAAAAGTATTTGTTCTTGTTCGCAAACCGTAATGTCAGCCAGCATTCAAGTCCTTCGGACTGTCTCTCTGAATGTACTATGCAAGTGCTCACATGCATCAAGCATGGAGCTCACCACTAACCAATTCTTGGAACTACTTCATTGGCTTGTCCACAGATTAAATACCTGGTTGTATCTTACCTACACCTTGGCTCTGTCTGCTTGTTTCCTTTTTATTATCTCATTTACTACAGTCCATTGGTCTCTCACTCATTCAACCTAATGTTATAATTGAAACATTATCTCCATGTACCCTGGAAGAATAGTGAAGCATATTTCTGTTAGAAAAGCATACAATAACCCTATAACCTGGTGAAGAGTTGCCACTTGACTTCTTCACAAATTGCTTTATTACATCAAACTGAGATACTCTTCAGTTTTTCTTTCTGCAGCATCTGCTTCTGGGATTTGGTGTAGTTAGGATAGGGAGAGGTTACAGCAAACTACTATAGTTAGGCATCCAAAAAAAATCTGTTTACTGCCTTCTTTGTCTGCAACAATGGCATAAAACCAAACTAAATTAACACCTCTGACTGTGTCTCAGTGCCCACGGCTCTGCAATATGCCTTTTTCTTTTGCTCATGTTAGTCCTTGCATTTTGAACTTTTACTGTTGTACACAACTACCGGGACTACTTTTTGGCGCCTGGAGAGTACAGTTTCTCTATTTTTTGTGATCCAAAATATTCCTTTGCAACAGTCAAATAAATCCCAAATAGTTTCTGCTTTACAAGACAAAATACTGTCAACAGATGGGCAAATAAAGACAAAAAGATAATAAAGAAAAAAAAGGGAACAAAAAAAAACTGCAGTACCATAAAATTTTAGTGTTATGCTGATTTTGTGCTTTTAACTCTACAAACTTGTGAGCTCATCTGAATGCTACGTTAAAACCAGCAAGTAATGCTTGTAGATGATGCATCAGAAGAGATTTATGACTCCTTCCTGCAGTGTTGTGATCCCCCAATAAGTTAGTTTACACCAGACACAGTCTTTATTCTTCTTTGTATGCCCATAATGACACCTGTGCAACTTTTTTGTTGCTGGACAGGAACATTACTACCAGCGGTGGTCATTTCTGAGGGATCAGCACTTCCCAACAGCGCACAATGCTACCTGAGCACACCTGCCGAGCTTCCCTCAATTAATGTAGCCGTAGGCACATGTGTATGTGTACGTGAGCTGTCAGCTTGCCGCTCGCTCCTTTGTCTGACTGCACGGTGTCTGCCTGCTCTCTCACAGAGCTCATTTTCCCCTTCACTCTGTGTGAAGGCCATCTTCAGAGGCAGGGAAAAGACAGACGGGAAGGAACAAATCAGAGGGAGGGAGAGACAGAGCGGACAACGAAGGAGATATTTTCTTTTTTAAGAAACGGACACTGAAACAAAGGCTAAGCCTGTGGAAAAAAGGTGGTTGAAAAAAAGAAAAGAGCAAGCCCGAAGAAGAAAGAGCTGCTTTGAGGCACAAAGAGAAAGAGATAAAGAAAAGAATTGAGGGAGCGCTTTCCTGTCTGGCACTAAAGTTATTTGCAGTTTCCTGGTTATTCTTTAAACACACGTCTTGGTTCAAATGATTGATTGTAGCTGTGATCTATATGGTCTTTCAGTGGTACTGAGACTCTAAATTGAGAAACTGTAGCACTTTGCACTGTAAAAAAATATATACAGAAGATACACCCAGAAAGAGATAAGTATGTTCCCCAACACACAAATATTCTGTGCAAGCTGTCGGACTCCTAACAGCTCAAGCTGCTCTGTCTGCCTTTACATAAGTTGTCAAAGCCTTTGCTGCAGGGGATTAAGAATAGTATGGATCAGTAATGCATCACAAAGAGCCAGAGAAAATAAACAAATTGTGCAAAAGACTTGCCAAGAACTATTTATCAAAATTGCCAGAAGCCTGTTGTCTTTGACCTATGAGAACACCCTTTTCCTCTTTTCTTTTTCCGCAGAGAAGAATACCCTCTAGATGGGAACTGACGCCGCTGGCATATAGGCTCCGACAAATTATAGCCTGGCGCTGTACTCTACGACTTTTACCAACTTGTCAGTAATAGCTATTATCTTGTGTGACGCCGGCAATGTCCCTGCTCTAAGCCATGGATAACTTCCAACATAATTGACCTCCGCTCAGAGGTTACATATTTTACTTTCCCTTTACACCGGTAGCTCATTTCATCTCTTCGCCACACACTGAGAGTAACCTATTTGGACATTTGTTACCATGGCAGCGAGAGGCCATTCCTTGAGTGTTTTATTACTTGTTGGGGGTTAGCAGCTCACTACATCAGGGCCTTGTGTCCCTGAGTGTGTACTTTGTCAATGTGATCTCTTCACCCCTGTGCTGTTAGAAGGTGAGTAAATGTGATATTTATGTTTTGTTATTGTCAGCCATTTGCCAAGTGTATGCCATTTTTACGAGAACACTTAAGACAGATTTCGTTTAGACGAGAATTTCCGTCTTACAAGGAGAAGCATACTGGTTGCTGCTCAGATTTTCAGAGAAAAAGTTTATCAAATGGCATCAAATAAAGATACTAAGCCTCAAACAATGCTTTACTTTAATTTGATTAGGGATCCTGTTGAATAGTCGTCTTTGCATAGGCTTAGTGTGATGGACTTGCAACCTGTTAAGGGTGTAGCAACTGCTGGGATAGGATCCAACCCCCCTTGTGACCATAAATTGGAATAAGGGGATATAGATAATAGATGGCTGGATGCTTTAGCTTAGGGAGAAATGACTTGAAAATATCAGAGACTGTCACAGTTAGACTGGGTCAAAAGCTGTGTGTGTTAGGGAATTGAGTTTTGATCCTTCCTGTATTATCTTCTTTTGCCTAGGAAGTATTGTACCATCCTTTATGAAAGGAAAGATGATGATTTCACCCAACAATTCCTTGACTTTAATTCTGAAAAGCAACACTTGATCATCTTAATATAACTTGAAGAGATTGGGTTAGATGGAAGCACCTTTTATAGACTATGCTTTGAACATCCACAGTTTGTGCTGCAGTGAAAAAAATCACAGTTCGGTGTAAATGTTGGATTTTTCTGGCAGAGTAGTTGTCTTTTTTTCTTATAAAAACTAATAAAAACTATTATCTTTCTTTGATCTCATTGCATATTCCCAAAAGGTCAAGGAAAAGTGCTGAATACAAGACAATAGAAGATAATGCTTGGACTAATGAGCCGTAGCCTAAGTTGTGACCACAAGCAGTTTTGTAAACTTTATCAATGGAAAAACAACATGCTTTGCTATTGACTAGCTAATAAAATTAAGAATGATAATATGAAAAAGTTAAATTGAATAAAATGGTGATACAATCTGAACTATGCTCCGGCCATTGTTCCTCTTGGAAATCTTGGGGTCCCAAAGTTCATGTGGATAAAACCTACATATCTGCTTGCACACATAGCAACCATAATCCCTGGTGGCAAAATGCACCCTGCCACACTACAAAATATGTCCAGGAACATGACAGAGTTCAAGGCGTTGACTCAGCCTCCAAATTCCCTAGATCCTATCGATTTATGAGATTTGCTGGAAAGACAAGTTATATCCATGAAGGCCGCTTCATGCAGCTTACAGGACTTGAAGGATGTGTTGCTAACATGTTAGTGCAGAATATCAGAGAATATCTATAGCGGTATAGGGGAGTTTCTGTCTCAACAGGTCAGTGCTGTCTTGAAGAGATGAGAGGAATTAGAAACAGGATTAGACAGGCTTTTTAAATCTAGTGACTGATTAGTGTACAGTTAATGATTCTGGTGAACATCCCTCCACATATTTGATATAAAAGCTATAGGGCTGGGACAATATCCTTTCGTCCCGATTTAATTCTTTTACATCTTTTGGGTGCTGAATCTATTTAAATTGTGATTCTTGGGATTCTTCAATATTGCCGATTTTTGTGATTTTTAGTTTGTGATTTTTAGTTTACAACACAGCAGCCAGACCATCATTCTGCTTGCTATAATGCCAGACAAGACAAGTTTTAAGAAGAGAAAAGAAAAAATTAAATGTTCAAATATTTTTTTTTAATAAAAAAAAAGTTTTAAAATAAAAAAAATTGATTTAAAAATCCTGAAACAAAAAAATTGCGATATTAATGTGAATCGATTTTTTTTTCCCACTCCTAAAATACTTTAGTAGCCTTCACCCATCCAAATGGCAAATAGTTACAATGATTTAAACATGTGCAAACAGGAATGGAATTATAATATATAAGATGACGTCTCCATTGAAAAGCTTGAAAGTCTATATTTAGTAAGACCACCTTTATCGTTCAACACAACCCAAACCCTCTTAAACAAGCTTACTTGTAATTTATTTTAAGATTCAGGAATGGTTCTCCAGGCTTCACGGAGGATTTTCCAAAAGTCTTCTTTGGATGTTGGCTGCCCCCCGTTCTATGTCAAAAAGATCCCATACTGCTTCAGTCCAGTTCTTCTGTCATTTGGCATCCCTAAACCTTTTTTTTCCCTTCCTTTAGATTGGCTTCTTTATAATGACCCTTCCATGGACATGGCTTCTGGTGAGGATTCAGCGAACAGTCCATGCATCAACTGAAGGTTCAGAGGCATCCCTCTGGTCCTGTGTCAGGTCTTTGCTTGGTTTTCCTTTTTCTTAAGGACATCCCTGTCAGATACTGCTAATTTGGAGTTTTTATTTTCTTTTTAAAAAGGTCTGACACTTATTTTGTCCTCCACTTATACAATTTCACATTTTTAGGGAAACACTGCCCACCATGCTAACATATACCAAGTTTTCAGCTAATAGCTATCTTTTGGGATTGGTGGTAAACAATTATATTATCTCTTCAAAACTTTGTTAACTTACCATTTTTTCTAAATGCAAATAAAGATGTGGGAACAAATCACGTCTTTGTGATGCAGTGCTAATAACAGAGTTCCCTAAAGATAGAATTTAAAGATAAATTCTTTGTTATTGACAAGACACTGGTATGTTCTCCAAGTGAGATTCTTTTTTATAAACTTGAATCATTTACAGATCAGTATTAAGTGACTCAACAAACAAAACTACAAATCTCTGAAGAATGAAGCTGCTAGTAGGTTCAAGGACTGGAGTGAAAATGGGTGAAAAAACAGCAAATGTTAGAAAAACAAACTTTGAATGAAGCCAAGAAAGCTGTGGGAGGTGTTGTTCAAGAACACTTTAAAGTTTACAAGAAAAGTCTGGCTTCTTCTAAGAAAAATAAGGAGTCGTTCAAGACCTTTCCAAACAGAGATGTAAAACTGATTATCACCCATTTACTAAATTATGTTTTAATACCACTAATAGAGAAATTGTGCCGCTAACACAAGTGAATCTATTTTTACTTTCCTGATCTACACTCCAGTTAATGACCACAACTGAATGCTTGTAGGCAAGATCTAAAGAAATGAGGGGTGGCTAAAGACTTATGCACAGTAGGCTACTGTATATTCAACCTACAATAATGAGATGGTGAAAAAGAAATGACATTTCATGTGTCCCAGCAAGTTATTTTCAAGGAACTAAACAGGGTTAATTTAATTTTCTGAAGTTTAACAACTTTTTTTTCTTCACCTAAACACAATTAGGATAACAAACATGACTGTAAGACATACACCGGGGTTCCTTTATGAAACATTGAACCTTTGAAGTTTTTGGATTTTCAATTAAAAACTCAGCTGTCGTGATGAAGTTCGCTTTGAAAGTCATGCTGAGAATGCTTGAAGCAGATGTCAGTATAACACACCAGCCAGACTCCCCTCCCTCCCCATCCCCTCTACGATAGCACCAACCAATCTAAATGAAATGTGTTGTTGTGTAGACAGCCGTAGGCACCGGCCACTCTGCCGGAGTAAACACCTGTCTGAAATTTCCTGATATTGGTACAGTCCGGGGCAAGGAATCATTAAACCAGTATGAGATCGCCACGAAGCGCTTTTCTGTGTTTGTGTTCACAATTTCATTAGGCCACGGCGTTCGCTACATGTTTCGTTGACAGCTCTTGTAGGCCTTTTTTTCCTTTCTCAGCACCATCTTATTTATTTGGTTTCTCTGGTGGAGCTGGACAGGCTCCCTCCGGAGACAGAGCTCTCATTGTGAGGACTCTGAGGAAGACTCATAATAAGAGCACACTGATGCACCGCCTTGTCAGTCTGAACATGCGTACACAAAATGCATGCGCACACACCCACACACCAAGAGGATCATATAGTGCTTTAGGATCATAACAATAAGCCCACACTAATAGTGAAGCCATACTGCCAAAGAAAAAGCTAAAATAATTGGTCTACGGGGAAACCCGTTTTGTCTGTGTCAGTAGAAACAGCTTGGTGATAAAAGGCAGAATGCATGAATCAGACTAACACTAGGGGCATGAAAATTACTCTGACCCCTCGAAGCAAAACTGTCCATGTAAACTATCTGGCTCCTCACCGGAAGAGTAATCTCACAAAGGAGCAAAACATACCGCACGCATGCTAATTTCAATAAATAAGGCAGATGCTGATTTCAAATAACACAACTCCTGTGGCTTTCAGGTAATTGTAAAAGCTTGAATTTGATTCCTTTTTTAAATTTACTTTCAAACCATGAAGCAGTCGTTTCTTTCTTTTTCCTTTTTTTTTTAGATGTCTTTGAAGAAAGGGAATATCTTTCCAAACATACCAATTAGCCCTAACTTTTTATAACTCTCAGCAAATGTGCAGCAAGATGCCAAAGTTCTTCTCGCACGTACGTCTGACTTCATCCAGTCAATTAGAACCACAGTCAGAAATGGGAGTTTTCTTGCCATCAGCAAGTTTTAAAGATCTGTGATATTCCTAGTTTGCTGCACTCTTCCAAGTCTGGTCCCAACTCATGCTGGCAAGACGCCTCTTAGCGATTTGAGAAGCGTTTGATTAAAATCACTAAGTTATCTATTAGAGAAATCAATTCCCATACTCGTCAATGGTGAAACAATCATCTGCTGTTGCTCCAGTCTTGTAGAAGAAGTCGACAAATGGTGTTGAAGGGAAGCTATCAAGAGATTACTCTGTCAAGAAGAGCAGTCCCAACTTGGAGTGCTTACAGTGGCGGCAGGGATATTTGCATTTGCATCAAAGGTGTGCGAAGACAATGCTGTGTGCTGTTGTGTGCAACGTTGCCTTGAAGAGACAACAGAGCCTGCTTAATGAATGGAAGCGATGGAACACGTTTTTTTTGTGGCAGGAAAGTCTGAATCGGGACGCAAAAAGATGGAAAAACCTTCTAATGCTTGTTTTCTTCCCTTTTCTTTTAGGGTTATACAAGACATCATGATTACAGAGCATGGCCTACAAGAAAAAAAGGCACAGATACGAAATAAAACCTGACAGACAGTATAGTGCTACTTCTTAGCCTGGCCTCATTGCGAGAGGCCAGGTTCTTTTCTCCTTTTGTTCAGCTCTCTCTCTCTCTCTCTGTCATTTGCTGTTTTTATCATCACCTTTCTCTCTAGTTTCTATGTCCTCATTCCCATTTGTTTGACTGGGATTTTGCTCAGTGTCACCTCCTGTTTCATGCGTCTCTTTTGGAAGCCAACATAGCACAGGTTCATGTTTGGAAATGAAGCTGTCCACTCAGACCTGAGTCTGCTTTTTTTTTTAAATGTTAAATTACTATGTCTTAGATAGAAAGAGCTTGATTTAAAAAAAAAAAAAAAAAAAAAAGAAGGTTCAATTATTTATAATCTCCTTTTTTTTTTTTTTACTGTGGGTGTTCCTTGAAAGTTCTGTATCTTTGCCTGGCTTCAACCAGGAAGAAAACTAAAAAGACGAGAAAGCCAATCTAAAGGAAAGCAGTGCAATCAAGTCTGACCTCAACAGAAGCGCAGAGATGATGAAATGTGAAATAGCTTATTTTAGAATTTATATAAATATTATAAAATAAAATAAAAAATAGCCCATCGAAAGGTTTCACTAGACATATAAACATATATTTTGTTTTGGTTTGGTAAGAACTGCAGGAACATGATAGAGCCGAGTTCCATGCAAACTGTATTTTCGGATTGTGTGCACTTAAATTGTCAGGGGAGAGTAGAAAGAATAAAAAATTCAGCATACATTGTGCGCGCCCTCGCAGTGCAAAAGGTCAAGACACAGACAGCAAATAAAGTGTATTTGAATTGTTCTCATTATTTCCATCATGTACACATCTGCATAACATGTTCCAGTAAAAATGCAGCCATTATCTTTTTGTCTCCTCACCAAGCATTGGAGATTCATTACTTCTATCTATGCTCCATATTCCATTTATTTACTTTGATTATGCTCTCCGCACTCAGCTTAGCAGTATTTTCCTTCTTCTCCGTTAAATCTCAGTACAAACCAGTCAAACACAAGACTCAAATGATATGCTCATATGTTAATTTCAGTCAGGAATCAATACGTCATGACCCATGTATGTTTGAGGACGGTGAAAACAAATTGTTTGCATGCATAGACAGCGAGACAATGCAAGTTTCAAACAGGAAAGATTTGAAGCAACAACTTGTCCAACAGATGCCTTTGCATTTTAATTAGTTCGTTTTATAATTCCTGTGGGAATTAGGGATGGGTTAAAAGCAAGTTTCGTAAGATGTGTACTGAGAAATAAAGATTTAATTTAGAATTTTATATATATATATATATATATATATATATATATATATAGCCATTTTTTTCACTTCCTGGTTGGGTTTAGACATGCATACAGTAAAACATACTAACTTTACTTTATTAATCCAGATTGGGGAAATTATCCTGTGCATTTTACCCATCTCTTGTGAACTAAAGAGGAGTGGGCTGCAGTTTTTTCTTTTTTTTTTTGGGGGGGGGGGTTGGGTGGTTCACCTCTGTTGGCACACTAGAGACTTGAACTCAAGTCTTTTTGGTCCAAGCCAACCTTTGTTTAGAAAATTGTCATGGTTTGAGACTAAGATGTTTATGATTAACTGCAATACTGCATGACACTAGTAGTGTGGCATGAAAACAAAATTCATTCATTCATTCATTCATTCATTTTCTGTACCACTTAATCCAATTCAGGGTCACAGGTCAATTTCAGGGCTGGGCCCTGAACAGGTCGCTAGTCCATCATAGGGCCAACACAGAGAGACAGACACACATTCACACACACATGCACTCTGAGGGGGAATTTTAGACATGCATGTCTTTTGACAGTGGGAGGAAGTCATGGTACCCGTTGAGAACCCACGCATACACAGGGAGAACATGCAAACTCCCCACAGAAAGGCCACTGTTTCAAACCCCTCCCCAGCTCGAACCAGCTATCCTTTCCGGCTCAAGCTCTGCCCGGGGCTCGAACCAGCGACCTTCTTACTGTGAGGTTGCGGTCTGTCATCACACCACCGTGCAGCCCCCCAAAATAATTAAAGACAAAAAAACTAAATCTGCTACATATTCTTGGAGTCATATACCACAATTTGGCCTTGGAAAGGAGCAAATACTTACTCTTAATTATAATTTAGTGCTGTGACCTACATTGTACTAAGGGATAATATTTAAGCAATCAGTGAGAGAATGTAAAGTACACAAAGAACAACCCATGCCTGAAACTCTCTTGGCAACACCAACCCGTGTGTTAATGTTATAATTACCTTCAGCTTTAAGCTTTAAAAACAACCATTGGGGAGCTACTTCTGATAACTGAAGACAGACTGCAGACATTTTACATTCACAACCAAGAAAAACAAACTAAATTAATTTTAGAATTCACCTCAAACATTAATAAAGCTCCGTGTTTAGCAGAATGATGGAAAGCCTCTTGATCAAAAAAGTTTTTTTTGCCAAGGATTGTGGGCATTATTTTCAGTTAGGGATAGTTTTTGCCTTTAGAGCTTTTATCTCATAAAGAATCCTTTAAACAATTCCTGGATCCAGGCAAAGTGAGTTTTCATCCCTTTAATGAAAAATAATACATTATAATATGTAATAGTAATATGATGAATATAATACAACTTAATGCGCAATCACCTGTATTAAACCAGTAAAATATCAAAACATCATCACTAACAGTAGCAGCATCATATCTGATAATAATCATGTGACACAGAAACTGTTGCTGGGCTTCACATATTTTTCATTATTTAAAACTCTCAGAATTTAAAAAAGATGGCATGTTTTGTATCAGCAGAATGGTATCTCAATATTTAAAAAAGTATCAAATTCGATACTTTGACTGGCTGGTATCAAAGTATTGATACGCCCATCCCTACTTAAATAAAAAAAATCATCAAGCATAAGTTGTGAAAAATGTGAAAGTTCTATGTAAAGGCCCGGTCACACTGCGTTTTGCGGGCGTATCGCGGCTGAATCACGGGTAAAATTTTGCGATTTTTTTTTGC
>JAOXYM010000026.1:11534196-11551696 GCA_028567055.1 Leptatherina wallacei
TAAAGAAAGTTGAAACCACCCTCAGCCATTTTTCCTCTAAAGTTTCCATGTTGTTCATGGAGCACTTAATCGAAGCTGCAGGGTAATGACTCTCTGCAAAACTAGAAGAAGGAAAAAAAAAAAAAACCTCTCTCACTTCCCGACAATCATTTTCCGCTCAGAATCAGAACAGGTGGCACATGGCTCCCAGGAGACATGGTGACAACCAGGAAAACAAATTGTCAGCCAACTTGAGAGATAGAGACTAGCTGGCAACTAAACATGCTTGGACTTAATTTCCATGATCAATGAATGGTTTCAGGGAGAAATCTGCATGTAAGACAGTAAAAAGCCTGATGCTCGGTACAAGGTGTATCCCATTTGAAAGTGTAATGCCCGTAGCTGCAAACTGTTCTCACTTGGAATCACCCCCCCCCCCCCTTCCTGACAGTGCTACGCTTGCTGCAACCCCCTTGGGAGACATTTGTGTTGGGGGCCGTGTTGACTTTGTGAGGAATACTTCCCTAGTTTAGCGACAACAGTACTGTACAGACTCATTTGCAAAACATGATACAAGCAACCTGTTTCCTTCATTTGACAGTCTGTCCACAAGTTGTAAACACTTAGTAAAATATGCTGTGATCATAGGAGCAATAGGACTGATTTTTTCTAAATGTGTAAGACAGATTACACTCCTTTGTTTCTCATCAAGGGCGTGTGACTAAGTGACTTTGTTATTCCATCTCTTTGTGTTCATTGATTCCTTCAACGTGCTCACTCGAGTTAAGTCAAGAATAACTTTTGCTTAAATGATATAAAGAATTTAATGAATATAAAGTGGAACATATTTTTTAATATTCACAGTTTAATGACTTATATTTGCTCCTGGTAAAATTAAGATTCTTGCTCATTGATCTGGCTTTTACTGATGTTTTGCTGTATTTTTGCCAGACTTTGGGGATAAAACTTTAAGCCTCAACAAATTAAATTAGCTTGATTTCACTCACATACTGCCACATTTATGCCAGTCAGCTCCATTTCTATATTTTGATACATGAATGTCACATGTGAACCAGATGTCGCAAACATCTGGCCACACGTGCAAACATGGTCTTGATAAGAAGAAATTTTACAGAAACTTGCAGTGTGATGGAAATGCAAACCAGAAAATTCCAGGTAATAAAAAATCCTGGAAATGTCCGTAGGAAACCCCCTCTTGATTACTTTCTCTGTCACTATTTTTTTACCAAGTTTTCATTTCTGAGGCATAATGCTTGAACCCTAACCTGCAATCGGTTAAGATTAGTTCCTCCAAGACCATGCGAACTGTCTTTGCTGCTTATGGACTGTAGGTGGAGCTCTATAGATTCAAAGCATAAAATTTGTGGTTGATTTTGATTAACACACTTCAAATTGGCATGTTTATCCATCCATCCATCTTCTGCGGCTTATCCGGGTCGGGTCGTGGGGGCAGCAGACTAAGCAGGGAACCCCAGACTTCCCTCTCCACAGCCACATTAGTCAGCTCATTCAGGGGGATCCCGAGGTTCTCCCAGGCCAGCTAAGAAATGCAATCTCCTGGGCCTACCCCAAGGTCTCCTCCTGGTGGGACGTGCCCAAAATACCTCACCAGGGAGGCATCCAGGAGGCGTTCTAATGTTAAAAACTATTTATAGCCGGGTGCCTTTAAAAGTTTGAAAAGAAGTATTGCCTTCTTATAAATAGTTAGCTAAAATCCCATGACAGGTTTCCCTCAAAACTCTTATTCATCATCCATCAAGAATGTTTTCAAATGCCAAAGTACGTTATTCCATTTCCTTTTCAATCATTAAAACCAAATAAGTGACCATTTGAGCCCCACATGAGACAGAAGTGCAGATTACCCAATGGAATTATATATTTCAGCAGCTTTAAACACGACTTCTAAACATTCAAATTCCAGAGCACCAGAAGGTGATGCTGCCAGAGAGAGTGGGAAACACTGATGGAATTCTTAATGGAAGAGACGCAGATTGGATATTCCATTTGCAAACTTGATCCCCCTCAGATGTGAGATCAATGAGAAGGAATGTTCTGCACTAAGGAGTCCTGAGACTTGCTAAATCTATTCATGGTACACTTGGTGCAAACAGTTCAGATGATTATATAAATGAGTGGTTTATGAAACCTGTAACTCTGTTCGCAGATATTAGAAATGTGATTTCAGTGAACAAGGTTGCAAATAGATGCGAGCATGTGTTGTGGTGTAGTAGTAGGCTGCAATTGGTTTGTCTTTTTCTCATAAATATGACTTTGGCTGATTGTGCACATTATGACACTGTCATTAATCAAAGAGAAATGGAACTGGTTTATCATACTTATTCAAAAGGGGCCAAAAAACAAACAAACAAACAAAAAAAACAGATAGGCTGGTTAGAGGTATAGGGGTTTTTCATGCATTTCTGTGAGACTGTTTTTATCAGCTTCATTTTGTTAAAATAAAGTATGCTTTCATTTTTTTGAGTAGATTTTGGCTACAATTTTAACATCAGTGAACGCAAACTCTACAAAGTGAAACTGTTATTGAAGGCTTTGAAAAGTTGTAGAAGTTCTGATGCAAAATTGATGGATTTAATAAAATAACGGAGCATTTAGGAGTGCAAATTGCAAATTACAACACTAAATTCGTCCGAATCCAGGGCATGTGAAATCCCTACTTATGTTTGAAATAAACACTCCTGGACACGGGATCACCATCACAGGGGTTTAAATCTGAAGAATGCAGACCCTTCCCATCACAGCTCAGATCATTCCAGAGAGCATAGCTACAAAAAAAAAAAATCAGTTTTTTTAAATCGCCATTCATCCAGGGCACGGCTAGTTTCCAACCATGAATGGGGATTTTACAAGACACTAATGTGTTCATCCTCATATGCAGAGTAGACACTTGTGGTGGAGCCAAAACAAAATAGGGAATTCAGAAAAAGTGACCCAAAAACAAACATTGTAACCCAAACATTGGTTCAGAAAATTGATGAATAAATAAAAAGGTGCTTGAGGCAGACGCATCAAAGTGCCTTAAAATTTAAAAAAACTATTTGGTACTACTGCAACTTCTGCTGGGATGCCAGTAACATGGATGAAAAAAATGACAGAAATTAGGGCAACACGCATCAAACATAGCAAAGAGCCTTGAGTGAGAGCACACAGATCCCTTAAGACCAGACAAGAAGCCTGAAAGGGATATATAGCATCTTGTGTCCGATGCTGTCCTGCTTCTAAGGTCTGTACCTTCTAGATCTGACATGACATATCCCCGATGCAACAGTTGCATCTGCTTCTCTGCTTGGCGCTCGTAGTACAGGCATGACAGGTGTATCACTCTTGCATGTTACAGCACAAATGTATAGTTGAGACATCCATGTGTCACATATAGTTTACCGCCCACCACTTCATTTTTGGCAGGGAAGATAGGTGAGGATCGTTTGACCACACATATGGCTGGTGACATGTATTCAGTCAGTCAGATTAATGTCACCAGGGGCTTTAATACTGAAAGGATAATGGCTCGCTCTTGTCTGAAAAGTTACATGATATCTTGATGTCATGCTCCTTCCAGCAGATGATGGAATTACAGACTATAGTCCAGCTAAAATAAAGGGGGAGAGCAAGAAAAAGTGCTGATTTGAAGGATGTGCAGCTGTAAAGACAATAAAAAAACAGCAAACCAATGAGTCCTGCAAGAATTTACTGTTCTCAACCTAGAAAAGAGCGAGAATTTTGATGTGCTGAACAAGAGGTTGGTGTGTTTAATAGTAGCCAACTCTAATACTCTGCCTTCAAGCTTCTTGGCATCATGTAGATAAATATCTGCTGGCACAGAGGTATCACAATAGCTTAGGAATGAGAGGAATGACCTGTGCACCACCGACACCGACAGGTCATCTGGCTGAAAGACCTGAAACACCAACTGATCCAATTACTTGTACTATGTGCCAAGTTCACTGCAGGAAATGTGGAGAAAAAAATGTGTTTAGGGATATGGAAAAGTTTGATTCTGAACTTCCATATGCTATAGGCAAATATATTTTGCATAATCGCTTGGCTCATCCTTGCAATGCCAGTTTGTTATAATAGATAATCCATTTAGGGTTATTATCTGCGAGAGGCTTGATCCCAAAGAAAGTCTTGTTTTAATAATTAATGGGTGTAATTCTACTGCTATTATTTTATGCCTTTTAACTTTGGCTGAGTGCTCTAACGTCAAGTTGAGAAATCTACTGTCAGTAAAGTTGATTGAATGATATTGCAGCTTGGGTGTGAATCTGCAGCAAGCTTCTTTTCAGAATGATGCAACAGAATGGATGACATGACAGCTTGCCATTCATATGCAACGCTAACAACTTATGCTTAAAACAGTTTCTGAAATATTTAGTTGCCTAATGAAACTTGATGGTACAGCTTCCTGTTAGGTGATTTACCATGGCATGACCTAAAAACTAACACAAAGAAAATCTTTTCCCCAAAAAACGTTTTTTTAAAGTGACTTTTTAACCCTTGGAAAAATGAAAAATTCCATCTGTCTTTAACAAGAACTTTCATACTTTTCTAAGTGAAAAATATGAAAAAGTTATTGTCGTTGAATGTCAGAATTGTAAAACTTTTTTTTTCCTAGAGTAGCAGTTTATAAAGAAATACAAATGAAGAAAGATTAAAAAAAATGATTGCATGGGAAAACATACAATAAAAATTCCTTAAAAAGTGCATTCATCAGCTCAGAAGCAAGAGTTCAGTTTTCTTTTTCTTAGGACATCATAGCTGTTGTTTTGAAAAAGCCCCTGAAATCTCTGATCTACACAAAAGGCGTACGAGCACTGACAGCCAGCCAAAGCAAAATTAAACTTTGGCAAAAGTCCAATAAGGAAGATCTAATCCATTTTGTTCATGCTTGTTTGTTACTTGTGCTTCTTCTCTGTTACCCTGCCATTTCCACCATACCAGGGATGGACAACTCTGGTCCTCAGGGGCCACCATCCTGCAGGTTTTAGATGTTTCCCTGCTTCAACACACATGATTCAAATGAAATGGATCCAACAGCTTGTTGTCAAGTTTTGCACAATGACCAATTAATTTTAATTAGGTATGTTGAAACAGGGAAACATCTAAAACATGCAGGACAGTGGCTGGAGTTGCCCATCCCTGGTCTAAACCCAAACTGACAAATCCTTCCATTTCAATTATGATGTCACTGATTGGATCCAATGGTCTTCCCGCTTCCTTTGTCACTCAGCCAATCAGTCCATTTCCAATCCTTTTTTTAAATCTCACTTCTGCTGTCAGTCTCCTTTTAGACCAGGGATCACCAACTCCGAATCTCTTGGGCCAGTGTCCTGCAGGTTTTAGATGTTTCTCTGTTACAACACACCTGACTCAAATCAATGGGTCATTTACTTGACAACAAGCTGTTTGAAAAGTACTTCACTTAAATCAGGTGTGTTGCAGCAGGGAAACATCTAAAACCTCTGGGACCCTTGCCCAAGAGGTCCAGAGTTGGTGATCTCCGTTCTAGACCATGCATCACACATCCGACTACCTCCCCACATCACGTTCAGTTCCCAAGAAGTCTTCTTTCTCATTGAAGTGTAAATCAGCAAACTCTGTTCTAATCATTTATACATCAAACTTCATTCCAATTATTGTACACCAATAAATTTGCGTCAAATTTTGTTTGATCTCTCCTCATTAAATTTATGCTATGCAAATCCATGAGGACTTGTTGTATTTTCATAAGGAAATGTGATCATGTAACAAGTCCTTATCAGGAGAGGAAGGGAGGGGGAGAAAACCTTTAGTCATTTAAAAAAATGTGTGCCACATCATCTTCTACTTCCATCCACTTATGTGTGACCTGAAAGTCACAATCAGAAAATAAAACATTTTTCATGATGTCCCAGTTCCTAAAATACACCTCTAGGAGAAAGAAGGCTTGCTGGAGGAACTATAGGCAAGTAAAACATGGAAGTCTTTTTAACAATTGCAACAGCTGAAGGTTACATGGCAGGTTCATTCCACGTTGTAAATTGAAATAAACATGCTCATCAGACAAAAACAATTAGATGGATCAGTTAGCATGTGACATACATCATCAAAACTAATTTCATTGATGTTGCTTCAAAAAAGTTGATTAAGAAGCAAAGTCACTTAGCCTCCTCTCTCCTTTTGTCTCCCCTTACTTTTGCCAATAGTATAATGGCGAGAGGGATTAAGAGGAGAGGGGTTAAGGAGAGTAAATGAGGATGATTAAATTGAAAAATTGCACAAGGGGTAAAAAAAAACAAAAAACCTGAGACTCGAATGTGTGACAGCAGTGGGATGGCTATTTTACTCCCTTAAATTAATTGATCCGGTGTTTACGTTTGATTTTTGCCCTCTTGTTAGGTTTAGGCATCACAGTTACTTTGTCCTTGTTAGGTTTAGGAAAACACTATTTGCTGTTTATGTTTAGGATCCAAACGTCAATTCTGCAGAGTATGGAAAAGTTCATGGTCATGTTTTGAATACACATAATTTTAGGATAGTGCATCAATAACAAACATGGAAATACATTGCTAAACTCTACTTGCTGAAAACATTGAGTATAGTTTCTACTGATGCTGCAGTCCACCTTCTACATTGTTAAGAGTTTCCGGTGGTCTCTACAAATTAGTATTACATGAAACCATCCATGTCAGGGGTATCAAGTTCCCCTTCTCGAAGGCTGCAGTCCTGCAGATTTTAGATGTTTCCCTGCTCCAACACACCTAATTCAAATTAAATGGCTCTCCTCAACAGGCTGTTATCAAGTGCTGCCCAAGCATGTTAACCCACTAATCTGATTCAAGTGTGCTGCAATAGAAAACATCCAAAACCTGCAGGACCGTGACCCCCCAAGGACAGATTTTGGACACCCCTGATCTAAGTATTGGGTGATTTAGCAACATTTTTGGTGACCCAACCAATCTTGTTTTCAAAGTTTAGGGTAAGTGGCATCAAACGTAAGATCAGTAAGGCTTTTCAGATCCTGGAAACAGTCCTCCAGGAAAATTGCTCAATCTGAATATCAATGCCAATATCTGAATTTTGTGAAAGCTTTTTTTTTTTCTATTACCATCTGCTTAAAGTAAATTCTGTCTTTCGAACATGTTTGCTTCCACTGATCTCCTGCAATTTAAACTCAGATTGAAGTGGCACCATCACCATTCATGTTTGTAAATTTCTCCTCAAATGCTACCCCAGCTCCCACCTCTCTTAGATGGAGAGCATTCTCAAGAACTAATCTGATATTCTTTAATTCAACCCAATTTGAATGTCATTAATTCATTTTTTCCCCAAACACACTGAAATAATTTTACATCTAAATCTAAACTAATCTTATCTTAATTGGACAGTTAATCTTTAATTCTGTTTTGCTGTTAAGCAATCAAGAACCACTTTCCTTGACCAAACAGATTTATGTATCTATCTGCTTGAAAATCTATGTTTAAGATCATTGACAGGGTTGCTTTTTAGTGTGCAGACAGTTAGAAGGATGTAATGGAGAATACAGATTAACATTGATAAAACTGATCTTTTATTTAACAGTCTTTAATTTCCTACATCCTGGTCAATAAAAGCCTTGCTTTTAAAGCACTGTTCATACAATCTTTGGTCTAAAATAGAAACAATCTTATGAACAACAGTTAAATTATTCATCGTGACTCAGCAACTTCAATAGTACGCCATAATGAGCTGGGCCTTTATGACAGCAAATTAATCATCCAGGGTATTGATATTCCAAATGGCATAATTTGAGGAAATCGTTTGGTTTTCCTTTGATCTCCTGAATCTTAAGTGTATTCCACTTCTTCAATCCCTTTTTTGTTTTACTTTATTTACCTTTACTCCTTTCCACATTCTCTGTATTCACTCCTCAACCACCTAAAAATAAGGCCCTGTCTTGAAAAGTCTTCATATTGCAAGTTTATAGATGTCTGCAGAGTGTGCAGCCTCAGACAGATCTTAATTTGTGATAGTACAATGTTTGATATGCACACTAAAACTTCCCATTTGTTTGAATAGCTGAACATTAACACTGCTAATATTTTCACACGAAACCCTCAGCTATGGAGCCAGAGACCAAATTTATTATTAAACTGGATAGAAACCAAAATTTTGTCTCAGCCTCTCAGTTATTAACACACACACGCAAAGTAAATCACTAAGCCAAGATTTATTGTGCATGAGTGCAACTGCAAATCTCAATGTTTCATACATTTTAAAAGGAGATCAAATAGATGGTATTGCTTGTAAAGCTGAGGGGGCTCTGCAGATAACTTTAACGCAATAATGTGGAGGAAACCTTAAGTCCTGGTGTTCATGTTGATATTTCTCAACGCATCTATGCACTTAATCAGTCCTGCAGACCAATTCCAACACCCATATGACATAACACTTCCCTATGGCAACACCCTTACCCATACATAAACCTAGTATCACTGCACGTAACTGTAATTGACAAAAGTCAAATAAAGAGCCTCAAGTGTTTATCTGTGAGCCCAAACTCACCAATTTCCAATCCAATGGTGCATTCGACTGAGTCTTGTGTAGAAGTTGTGTTCAGGTTCGACAGAAAGTGTCAAGCCTATCCTTTATTGGTCATGCTCATTTCATGTTTTTAGTCCAGTCTGGTAAGTTACGAGGGTGATAAGTTAGCAAAATGTTTCTTCTATGATGATTTAAAAGAGAGAAAACAACTAAGGCTTCCAAGCCATGCCAAAGCTAACACAATATAAAAACAAATTTGTAAGTATTGCAGTGGGTCCAAAACTATGTTTGTTTCCTAAACTATAGTGAACAAAATGGCCGCCAATAAACTAAATAGTATTTTTTGGCAGAAAGTCAGACAGTAGAAATAGTGTCATGATACTAGATAAATGCACAGATATTATCTTTTGGCTAATATTAGACTCTAAGTAAAAAAAAAATAAAAGAATACAAAGAAAGAAACATTAAGAAGTATTTTTATGGACACATTAAAAAGTAACTGAACAGAAGAAGAAGGTGGTGGGAAGTCCCAGAACCTGTTTCAATGAGTTATGTCCAGATAAATTCAAAACACCAAAACTACTTTGTAGAAAGTGGGTTAAGGTGTACTCTTAATTACATCACTTCACAATATTTCACAGACAATTTTGCTATGATAAAAATCTTCCTTTAAAAAGGCTTTGTACTAACTTGATTTGCAATTATTGGATAGAGCAAATTTTCCCATGACAATGATGAATTCTATTACAAATTTGTGGATAAAAACATGCCTGAACAATCTGTAACACTCGGTTTGGGTATGTAATGCCATAATTATTAAGTGTTTGTTATCCCATTTCTGTTTCAGGCTTTGAACATTAAAGTATTGCCACAATATTTACTCTCTCAACCATTTGTTAAAAGAAAAGCAAAATCTTATTTTTGTCCAAAAGGAAAAGATAAAAATGCAAGCAAACAATTTTCACTTGCTTTTTTCTGAATGTGTTTAAAAGGGCCAAACTAATCCAATCCTGCTTCCAGCTTGTTATATCGTGAACAGAAATGTTTTAAACTTGTACCGAGTTAGATATCTCTTAGCAAGAAGACAGTTTAATTTGATTAGATTTAATCATTGACATTCAAGCCCATGTTGTGATTAAAAGGAGCATTACAAACACAACAAAGACAAGATACCATTTATCTCCCTTAATCATCCACTTCCTTCTTTGGCTTTTTGCCCATTTAGACCAACATTATATTCATGTAATGTTACCAGCAACGACAACAACGTTACTGTGAAGTCATTTAATCCAATGTTAATATCAATAAATGCTAATTAAAGTGGCTTTAAGTAAAGGAAAACAAAGCAAGCCAATCCAAATCCAATAATCCAAGGAAAGACTACAACAAATGTGGCTGGAGCCTGGTAAGTTAGACTAATCAATAGGAATTTTGAAAGAATCAAAAGGTGGGCAAAGAGGTCAGAGCATCTGAAGAACAAATTGATTTCCAGGTGACTTTGAAAAATTGAGGTTAGTATTGAGAGCCAGTGATGTCAGATGCAAGGCACAGCTCATGGGATTAATAGCCATCCTTCCTTCCTGAAGCAAATTGCATTGATTACACATTCTGTTCAGTGGTTATGCAAATAGCTATTGACAGACACACTTGTATAAGTTTTTCATGCTATTTAAATCAATTTATAGACATTCTTCTGTTATTTACTCATCTATGCATTATCAGGGAACTGCCAGTTTCATGTAAACATGCACATTTTCACACCTGGTGAGCCTACTTTACTTCTAAGGCTGTGAGACTGTCTGTGGCCAGTTTGGAAATCTCACTCTTTACATTAGCTTTGTCACTGCCAGGGTCAGAGAAATCATGAAATAGCACAGGGCTCCCAGTGGACCACTTTGTTTTCTATGGCACAGAGAAAGTCATTTGTCATCATAGAGCTTAAGAGTTATCCTGTAAAAATAGAACCAAATACATCTTCACCTCAACCCTTTTTGCAGGGGAAGTCATCCTGTTTGCCGTTTCATATTTTCCTTGGCCTCGCAATCCCTCTTTTGCTCTCCCGCTTCTTATATCTTCTCCCTTTTACTCCCTCCTTTGCACAGCTTTGCCTCCCGACTAATTTGGTGCATAATCTGATATTTCGATGTAATTAGCTTAAAAATGACTCAAGAGCTGGATTGCACTTAAAAGCAATTTAGTTCGTTTAGCTTCATTTATTTCTGCCTGTCAAGATGTTCAAGTTGTTCCACTTGAAAATGCTGGAGTGTGTACAGAAGAAAGTCTAATTCAACACACTTTAACCTGCTTTCACCCTGAGGGACACCAGGAGAAGAAAAATAAATGCTGCATTTTCACTCTTACTCACTTTTTTGTCAGGGAAGATTTACAGGCCTTTGCTACTGGATTTGCTGGCCTTCCATGGCTTTGCATTTTGCAGGGTGGACATCATTTCTACAACTGTAGCTGCACATGAACCATATAAAAAAAACCTGATCAGAGCGCATGTTCCTCATGAATTTACTGCAAATGATATATCTAGATATCAACACGGATAACTTTTATGATACGTCTTTTGAATGAAAGGTTCTTTCCCTCAATGCATTGAATCTACCAAAGCAGCAAAAGTTCAATAATGCGCACGTGAAGTATTCCATTTCCATTAATATATAGAAATATTGAATATTATTTCAGCTGATCTTTAACTATAACAGCTCAAGCCAAGTCATTTGCTCTGTAATGTCATGTCCCATTTTTGATATCATTTATTCAGCACACATAAAAATGCCTTTGCGTAAAGTTTTACTTCAAATAAATCTATATTACATTTCTAAACTGAGCTCAAATGAAAATAAAGTGATCATTTGAAATGTGAAAATCAAGCAGAGTTGAGTAATGGGAAATATATCTACATGAATATTACAACAAGTGTGCGGCGAAATGTTAAAAATGAGGTATGCAAGGCCCACTTTCCATTGTGACTTGTTAAGCACCTGCACACCCTGTTGATGGTGTTACTAACCGACCTCTTTGATAGAAAATGACAGTGAAGTACAGTTGCAGGCTGAGACAAAAATTCACTTCTTTTCAGTTCATTTATAGCAGGGGTCACCAACCTTTTTAAAACAGAGCTACTTCATGGGTACGGAGTCATCTGAAGGGCTACCAGTTTGAAACACTCTTCTGAAATAACAAATTTGCTCAGTTGCCTTTAGTTATACATTAACGTTAAAGAATAATGAAACTCATCTATGTGAAGACACAGATCACATTGACTTCTCAAAATAATTATAAACAAAGGCTTGAAAAGATAGGAAACTGATATCAATATTCAACTATATTTCTGTTATTAGCAAAAGTTTACATTTCCAGATGTTAGTTCCTACATTGAAAATTTCACTAACATTATTTTCTAAGATAATGTCATTTTCAAATCTATATAAATGCAAGAGTAAATTAATAAAAATAGCAACAGAATAAAACAAGATTTTAAACTCAGCTTGCTGGTGAGTTGGGCTATTTTTTAGAACAGGCCTGTGGGCAACTCGTATTGTCTTTGGGGGGTACCTGGTGCCCGTGGGCACAATTTTGGTAACCCCTGATTTATAGACTGCCCAAACAATAAAAGTTGTCATACTGTACTTAATATAAAAAAAGACAAGTTCTATTTAATACAGCACAATGCATACGAATATATAGAGACTGTCTTAGTTAAAGAAAAGGGAAATTGGGAAATGTACATACTGGCAGATGTGGACTATAATTATGTTGCAGCTACTCTTGTGAATTGCAGTGGTCAAGAAAATGGTGTCCAAGGCAGTGATGATTGCATTTTTTTTGTTTCTATCAAAGAACACTGAAACGGAGAGAGAAAAAAACATGTATACATAAATACATTTACCTATACCTAGCCACACATATTCTCCCCATTGCATTCCAATCTTTTATGTTGAGTAGCTATTTTAATATATTCATTCAATACTCCCATAATGGGTCATGGGATATTTTGAATATATTTCCCAAACACTTGGCAATAGATAAGACATCCAACAAATATATAACTGTTAAACAAAATCAGATCTCTTATTTGATAAATACCCCAGCCACCTAGACTACTTTTCCATGAATATGTCACTTTGGCCTCTTAAATTAAATGTGATTCAACGTTTGGCACATCTCTCTTAAGCTATTTCCTGGGGTCACCATCTTTTTGCATTCCACTAAAAAAAACTCTGACGATTTTTTAGATCACTAAGTACATCATTTTATAGTCAAAACTGCTTCCAGGACATCACACACATTCATCTAAAATGGAGCCAGAGAGGGACGTCTCCAAAACAAAAAGAAAAAAAGATTTGTTTCTGTACTTCCACGGGACCTCCAACCGTCGGTCTGCTTGAGCATTTAGCAGTTTGTGCCGGAGTACAGGAAAAGCAATCATATTTTTCCAACTGAAACATTTCCAATAGGGGCAGCTTGTGGTTTACCATTGTTGTTTACAGATCCAGTCCCATTCATCATGTTGTTATTTTCATTTTACCCTCCGCTTTCCATTTTGCTTTAGAATTTCAAGCAACAATTTCCTTCCAGAATTTGAAAATCCCCTTATAGTTTGGACACAGTTTTCTAATAAATATCACCTTTAAATGCTTTTTGAAAAATATCAAAGATATCTTTCTCTGTTGTATTATCATCTTTTGGATTTGTTTGTATTTTTTTTTTACAAGAAAAAATACAAGAAATTAAAAAGACACTAAAAAGCCATTAAAAGATTTCAATGGTCTACTACTCGTGGTGGTAAGATACATGTGTATCCACACCTATCCCGGGGCATTTATAAGTTTTTCTTCCTCAAGGGCACAATGGTAGAATCAGACAACACACCAGTGCTCATATACCAACCGTAAGCAGCAATTCACAACAAACTAATCTCAAAGTACCTTTAGAGACAATCCAATCCAATTCTAGTATTCCTATGACAATCCAATTAAAAAAAAATCCATTAAATGATCCATATTAGTCCAATTTATTATTACTGTGTTCTTTTAAGCCAATTAATGAAAAGATAATTGCCTGGGTAAGGAAAATCTGCAGTCAAGTCTGCTAGCAAGTCTCTCCGCAGATGTTGAGCTACACAGGGTAGCACATACAAATCATGGCACTTTCTCAATATCTTGGTCTCATGTGGCCCAGTCCTGCCAGAGTGAATTGTAGCTTTTTCTCAATATGAGATCATCTTTAGATCCATTTGTTTTGTCATTATAAATGTGGATCTTTGGTGGTTTGGAAGGTTTAATTATCCTTTACTTTTACAGGTGAAGAGAAAGTTCAAAGTGCAGAGCATTAGGGGCTTAACAACCTCGGTGCCTATGAAGCATAGAGTACAAATCGAACAAACGTCTCATTCCTATTTCTGATATCACTCCTGATCCTCAATTCCCTTCAGTCTTACCTCCATAACAAAGCCCTCAGGGACACTTCAACAGCTAAAATGATTTGTTTTTCTGCCTCTAACCTTCATTTTTCTGTCTGCATGTAGATGTAAAAAATATCTCTCCATTGTCTTACACTTCACACAGTTCTAACGAGGGAAAGTGCCTGTTGGTAGCAGGATTAAACATTTTGTGGGTTTGACAAAGAAATTTGCTTTCAATTTGTCCCTTGAATTTGGTGTCAAATATAGGAGGGTGAAACAAAATAAGCAAGTGTTGTCTTAAGGGTGGATTGTTCTCTTTGGGTCAGGAATGAGATCGGTTACTCCTAAAAATTTAGCTTTGTTGCTCATTCCATGAATGCACAATCCTTCAGTGGTAAGGTGACTAATCAGGCTTTTTATTGCACCAAATCAGAGTTTATTTTGATATGATAAAGGGTTCTACCATTTTAGGGACCTTTCCATTTGATTCCTGGTGTCAATATGACGAGAAGGGTGTTTATTTGTCTTTGTATGATGTCTGGTTTAGGAGTTATGAAAATTGGCGTTTTATTGGCGTTTTCGCCATTCATGTGGATATAAATTCAAAATGGCCGCTAAAAAATACCCCATAGGACATTAGTTGACCCGAGCAACAAGCAACAATCTTAAGTTGACACCTAAAGGGTCCTAAAAAAATCTTGTCTCAGGGACATTGGGGCCCCTACTTCCTACTAGACTAAGAAGGGTTAAAGATCAACCCAGAGGGACTCTGAGTAGAGCCGCTGCTCCTTCGCATAAAGATGAGTCAGATGAGATGGCTAGGGCATCTGTTCAGAATGCCTCCCTGGGGAGGTGTTCCGGGCACGTCCTACCAGGAGGAGGCCCCGTGAAAAACCAGGACACACTAGAGGGACTATGTCTTTCGGCTGGCCTGGGTATGCCCTGGGATCGCCCTGGATGAGCTAGAAGAAGTGACGGAAAGGAAAGTCTAGGCCAGTGGTTCCCAACCTGGGGTCCAGGACCCCCTCAAGGGGTTCCCCCAAAAGCCACAGGGGGTCCCTGAGGCTTTGAACTTTCAGAGTCGTTTTGATTAATGTCCACACATTGTCCATTTTTTTTATATATATATAAAAAAAGTAAGGCTATATGTTGTTAATCTAACTTTGGGTTTATCGAAGGACAGGACTCAGCTAGAATACAGTATTCATAGTGAATCTCAGTTTTGAAGGCATAAAATAAATTCAATGTTTGGTTTAAACAACATTGTTGTTTCTGAACTGCAGTGGCAGGTGCTCAAAGGTCTTGTCTGCTTATGCCACAGATCTTTTCCAAACATGCATCGGAAATCCTCTGGTCATAATTCTTTTCTTGGAAATGAGCAGAAAGGTCAACAGCATGTTTCTCAAACTCTTATTTTAAACCCAATGACTGTCTATATGGCAAACTCGAGAAACTTGTCATTTTAATAGCTGTTTTTATTCATTTAAGGGTTAGAAACTGGTTTGTATAAAAAAATGACTGTCTTCATTTATCTTGCTGATTATTTAATGTGAAACAGCTAGCTGTTAATCACCTCTGAGACCCGAGTATTGAGTTGAAAAAGGTTGCACCCACAAATGGATCAGATACGTTTGAGGAAAATCCAAGTCTGAAAGGCATCTGTTTTTGTTGCAGCGCTAATGAAAGTTGTTTCATTTAAAATTTAATTGTGAATGCTGCTGGTTTCTTTCGTTATACTGCACAGGTCAGTGACAACCCAGAATAAATCCTTTACTGCACCTTGTTATGCTCTCCATCTACCTCATTCACAGTCTCACACCATGTAGATATGACAAGTCACTAGCTATACTCTACCTGTAAATGTAGAATCCAGGAAGAACTGCTTCTCAAAATGTTACTGCATTCAATAAGTGAGTTTAAACGATAATTGAAAAAAAAATAAATAAAAATCTTGTTTACAAAAAGCCAGCTCTGAGAGTCTGGCAATTTGAGACTGACAGCAGGTTTTCAAATTGAAAGACAACAGGTTGCAGGTGTTGAGAGCCATTTAAAAATGTTTGTCTTGCTTTCTGATTATCAGTGTCTGCTAAATTTGTCATCATTTGGTTCTCATTATCGTGATGATTATCTTATTGCTTAAAAGCTCTAGGATGCCAAAACAGCTCTTCACAAATGAAACGTCCAATCATGTAAAAGAAGCAGAGCGCTAATATGAATGCCTAATTGATTGCGCCTTTGTGTATCATCATATTGATTTATATCAGATCCCCCTTGTCAGATTCTGGAAAACAACAACTGTAAAGGTGACTATAATGCTATATTAAGGTTTTTAAATTTGACCTTGAGTCATATTGAAAGATTAAGTAGAGATGGCATGCAAATATATAAATCTCCTCTCCGAGCATATAAATTTCTAACTGTTCCAGCTGGAGTACATCACATGTGTATTATGACCTTGTGTGTTGTTGTGAAACACCAAACTCGTGTCTTTTATGCATGCACTTGGCACATCACACCTCGTGCCTTCTGATGGCTGAAGTGAAGAAAATGAGAATTTTCTGCATAATTAATCTCAATGATAGAGCAATAATGAACTTCTAAATTGCAGAGGCATGCAGTGCAGGCAGAAGTTTCAGAAAGGATGCAGCTGTGAAATCCGTGCTGAAAGCGAGCACGGGACCCAGTTTGCATAGATAAGGCAGCTTGAATCTATAGAGTCAAATGAGTTGCTGTTGACTGAATGCTCACTGATTGACATTTAAAACCTTGACACAAACAAAGTCTTCTCTGTCTCTTGATTATTGCATTTTCCCCTCAGACTCTATGTGGATAAAAAATATAGAACTATTTCATTTACTTATACCAAATCTATACATAATTGATCATCTTGGCTTGAATTATTTATTCTTATCAGGATATAAATATTGCATGGCTTACATGACTAATGAATCACTATCAAATTCAACTTTCTGCAGCTTTGGACTATTGTAAGCACTTGCCCATGGATAATTACATATTGACTGGGGGTTAAGCCAAATGTTTGTCAAACTGTGAATAAGACAGAATGAGTGCAAAGCCTTTGGCCGATAAAGGGATAACTTCCTGTATGTTGTCTGTATTCCAATTCCAGCTGGCAGAAAATGTCAAGACCCGCTGCATTTATGCAACTTTTCCCGTCACTGGTGATCTGTGGACTGGCACTGGAACTCATTGTGCTTCCATATCTGACTGTCCACCCCTCCCAGTGAACACGGCTGAGTTACAGCCTTGTGAAATGAAGGCTACTGGTTTCAATCCAAGAAATACTAATGAAGACCTCAGCAGGGAATTAGATGCGGAGAGCTTTCCAATCACTCATGTACCACAGTCGAGGTGCCCTTAAGAGAGGTGTTTAACCCCCTACTGCTCCACCAGAGGAATTCAGTAGCTGACTTGTGTAAAGAAAATCAATTTCAGATCCTGGCTTCAAAACTGCTGGTTGGAGATAAAAAAATAAGACATGTTAAAAATAAAATTGACAACTTGGAATTCAAGGGGGAGTAACTTGCATAACGCTTAAGTGGATAT
>JAOXYM010000026.1:11555365-11570365 GCA_028567055.1 Leptatherina wallacei
TCTATACATACATACATATATGAATGGGTTTCATCTGTAGAACAGATGCTGAAACTGCTCTGTGCTATATCTGCATTACAAAGCTTAAGCTGCAGTGGGTTACAAGTATGGATTAGCATTTAATAAAATTCCATATTGTCGCATAAGGACACCAGTATTTCAGAAACAAGCTGGGAATTAAAACTAATTAAAAAATAGATGCAGCCTGATGGATGAGACTTGTCAGCTAACTCAAAGCACTTTTATAGATAACTGAGCCTTCCGTTGTTTATTTGTCATGCGAGCGGACATTTCATAGTAACACCAAAATAATTTAAATAAACGTGGATTTCACAGAGAATACGTTAAAACAAATGTCAGTGTGCTTTATGGCGTAGCACAATATCCTAAAAATGCTAATACATATATTTTCAATATATTGCTTTAGCAGAGGCTTTTGGTAGGCTGACAGCCAGTTGTAGAATTAATTTCACCTCACCTAAATCTGCTTGTGCACACTGCTAGAAACTGACAAAAAGCCATTCTGGGATGTTACTATGTTTGGTGAATGCTATAAGGCAAAGCTGCTCAGCCAAGCTCCAGATATTACACTTATTTTCAGGGGGAGTGTTGCCAGTTACATCTGCTTGCTATTACTGAAGACAGCTAAGATAAGGGGGGAAACGTTCCAGTGGCAGGGGTCCGCTGCTTTGATTTCACATTCTGTAGAATGATGCAGATGAATTATTTCTCCCGAAGGCTCCTAAGACACACAAGGCAGATCATACAACTGACAGACTCAAGGCATGAAGTACAGAGAAGTGTCACTTCTTTTCCACTGCTATACTTAAATCGGGCCAGACATGCTGTAACAATTATCAGCTTTTTATGGAATTATATAAGTTCTTCCAAAAAAATTAAATAAATCTGTTTTCCTTTATTCTAAATTTTTAAGATTGCTCTTTCTTTAAACACCTTCCCGCTCTCTTGGATAATCAGATTTGAGTTTGAGTTGTCTGCTTTGTCTTTATGAACTTTGTTGTCCATAAAAGTTTACTTAATCTTCAACTCATTTCCCCTTACCTGTAAAATCAGTTTCAGAACACATTTGAAATATGAAATAAACATTTTATCTCCCTCATCTTTACTCATATTACATCTACAAAGCCTAAAAAATAAAAGCCTAAAAAGTAAAATGCTCAAGGATTGTAAATTGTCTATATTACAAGTCCAAGATTGTTATGTATTAAAGATTTCTCTTCAAATGTGTTTTGGGTTATGCATGACTGTCATTCAATTAATATTCTTTTAACATACACAAACATGTGTAAAGGCCCATTTACGCTCTACGCTAAAGAAGGATCCAGAGGCTTCCGTTTATGTCCTGCATCTTTTATGTGCATAATTTGGTCCATTTCCAGGGCTTTTGCAGACGTGTTCTCTGAAGCAGCAAAAAGAGCATTGGGAATCACAGAGGCAGTGTTGAGCACCATAGCTGGCGTGGAACCAGCGAAAGGAACAAAAAAGAAGCAGAGGCAATGTGTTGTATGAAACTGACATCTGAACTCAGAGGTGAATTCTGGACTTTGGATGTGGATGTATGGCCTAAAAACCATGACAACATAAAGGACACATGGATGTATGAGGCATAAATGAGCCTTTAGGGAAAACAAGGTGATGGTCTGAGATGAATGGATTGTCATACAATAGAGCTGAGTACAACCACATCCAACCCAACATTTTCTAAAGTCTTTCATGTACTTTGGTGCTACCATTGAGTAGTTATGTTTAGTTAATGGAAATACAATTTGTGAGTTAGAAACTATTCCTGAATGCTTCCCTATTCAACACCCCCCCCAAAAAAAAATAAAATAGGCACTATGATGATGATCATTTTTACTTCATCTCTGCATTTAATCAATTTCTAGATGTACTAAAGAGCAGTGGGCTGCCATGTTACAGCACCCAGGGAGCAGTTGTGGGGGGGTCAAGGACCCCATAACTGCTCCCTGGGCTCTACAACATAGCAGCCCACTGATCTCTATGATGTTTTATCTTACAATTTCTAAGCCTTTATTGCAACACCTCGGCGTTTGCAAAGCTTTGGCCGAACCTAGTTACTACACTTTCTGTTATAAGATGAAGACATTTCTGCAACAGTTTTTGGATAAACCAGCAACACATAACTCCACCGATGATATGTCCATTTGACGGAGGAATAGTCTGCATTAGGACTGTCACTTTTTGAATAAGAACATGCATTCCAATGTGTGTAGAAAAATTTAATTGTGGCAGGTGCCTTAGACCCATGCTAAAGAGATGATACGTCAGACCATTGGAAGTATGTCCTGTAATCCAGTAAAGGCTGATGTAGTATGAGCCCGAACTAAACACCCTAACAACCTCCCAGAAAAAAAAAGCAAGGTTATCAATGCTACATTTATTACACTGCCACAAAAATTAAGTATAGATCGTGAACAAAGGCATCCTCAGAAGAAAATGCCAAGCTTAAATAATCACCTCAAATACCAAACTAGTAAAATAACTAACATATGTTGACTTTGTACCAAGCAGCTTTCTTAGTCTATGAAAACAGTAAATCTGCAAGCTTCCCAGCCACCCAAGTAAGGCACCTGCAGCAGCACATATATTGGATATTTTGGAAAAACTACGTTCTCATTTCAAATTCATTCAAATTTGACTTGTGGAGAAAGTGAACACAAGTTAGCAGCAGTAGTAGCTGTCCTAGCTCTGTTCAAGAAAGGCCAATTCCTCTAAATAGCCTCTTCTTCTGCCTGTACAGTACAGAAGATCTTGTACATGCTAGGAAGGACCAATCCTGACATGTAAAGTACCCAAATCACAGAGAGAGCCGCAACTGAAGGGCTCTACCAAGCATTGCCACCCATATGAAACACAATTCAAGCCCCAAGCAATTATATTGGAGTGTAACAAAATGTCAGGACAGTGCTGTCCAATTTAGAGCTTCTGCAAATTTCTACGCTTCAAGCAAACCACACCAACAAGGTTTCATATGAAAGCAGAGACTCTGCTGATCACAAAGATGTCTGACTGGCACAGAAACTCTGAGTTACTCCATCTTCCAGCCTTTTTACATTCCATCTTGGACAGGTTTTACTGGAAGAAATTTTGTTGTGTCAGGACGCTGGTTAAATGACAATAAAGTGACTCTGATTCTTATGATTCTGATCTAAAAAAACTCTGCTAATACGTTATCCTTTGACTCTGACTTAGTTTGAAATTATTCACGAGGGTTCTGGTAGTTTCCATGAAGATGAAGGCGGTTTTATAGAGAAGTATTCACTCTTCCTATCCTCTACTATCTTGGGTTTCATTTCTTTTTGGATCCATATGATGTTTCTAAGATGAATTTGGGAACTATCATTCAGTTGATAGAGGTGTCAATCATCAACATCAGTTCATGGGTACCTGAGATATTCATTTATGCACTCGGTGAGGTTGGTTAGTCTGTCTGTCTGTTAGCAAAATAATTCAAAACAGCTATGGACATATTTAGATTACATTTTCTGGAAATCTAAGGAATAAAATAAGGAACAGGTGATTACATTTTAAGGGTGATTCGAATCACCACCTGGATCCAGGAATTTTTTAAGGGATTCTTTACAATGGGGAGACAGGGATAATTTGCCATTAGAACTTCTAACTCAAAAACAATGCCAACAATTACTGGCAAATAAAGAAAAAGACAATAGTTCGGTGAAGGTCTGCGCTCTCTGAGTGCTTCTAGTTACCTGCGTGACGCCTCCCTTAAAATATAAAAATTTTCACTTTTAACTACTCAGGCATTACTAATCCATAAATGAATTGGAATGCTATCCTCTACTCTAATGTCCTTCTGTGTTACAGTTGAATTTACTGTGACACAGTAGCGCACATCTTGATAACAACACTTCTGTGGTAATCTCACATGTCTCAGCTTTCTTTTAAGACCAAGGTTATGCATATATTCTTTGTAGATGTGAAGATATACTCGATCAATTTTGGGTATGTCATTTTGAACAGGAAGTAGAAAAAATAGACCTTGTCGAGAAGAGGATGGTCTAAGCAGGGTTTGACATCAAAGAGAAAAAACAGCAAGCAACCACTCAAATTTTTTATTTCCTGTTAATCCAGTATCCCTACAATAACATTTGATAATTTTAGTCAGTTTGGTTTGCAGAGATGCACAGTAGTTTCTAAATAAAGCCAACCTCTTGTACTGTGCTGCTGATACAGCATGTACACGGCACATACTGGAGAGAACACAAATCATTTACAATGACGACTCAGCTTGAGAATCTTCTAGTGAATAAGTATTCCAATTGACAATTTTTTTCAGGGCTTGCATGTGCAATTGCTACATGTAAATGAGACATTTTCTTTGTCATACAAAATAACAAATTTATCAAAATCTTAAAATGGCCAATCAGATTACATAGATTAGAAATGTACTACAACTCTTTTTTTTTTTATGTATCATATCATTATTTACAGCATATTTGCATTTTGTCTACATAAGCACATTAAGCCTCCTCCTGCTGCTAAACTTTGATGAAAAATACTCATATGGACTTCAAATGATGTCTGGCCATACCTATATCTAACAGTAGACCATTTGAATAATCTTCTTTTTTCGTAAATTAGATAGCAAAATGTTTGTTTTGACAAATGCATGCAGGTTTATCTCATATTCTGCACATTTTTCTTCTCTGGATGGAAGAGTGTGGGCTGTGTGCATGCAAACAGTGTTACTATCACAGTTTCAGGTGAGGGTTACATATTAATGCTAAATGTGCTTAGAAAAATGGGCAAATATCTAAAATATGCTGATCTCTAGTTTCAGGATTCAGCCGAGGTAAGGACCTCATGCATAATTCAAAGTGCTACCGCTACTCTGACAATGAACGTTTATGTAAACCCAAAGTGAGATAATGTGGCAAAAAAAAGAAAAAAAAGAAAAAGCAAATGCTAATTCACCTCACTAACAATATGAAGATGATTTGCATTCTGAACTGCTGTATCAAAGGTTAGAATAGGAACGAAGTGGAATTAAACGGAAAATGCTCTCTTGATAGGAAGATAAACTTTGTGGAGAGAGCCGAGCTGTGTGTGGAAAGGTCACCAAAGAAAGAGTTTTGAATAGATCTAATTAACTCTGGAAGGGTCTTTTAAGTGATTGACGATTGGCGGTTTTATGTCTTTTGTATTGCCCAAATATTTTAACACAAGTTACAGCTGACAGCTGTCATGTTTACTAGTAGATATTGAGGTGAAGCATTTAAAAACAAATAGCTCAGTGTGCTACCGATGAGAGTTGTTTGCGAGAAGTTAAGCTGTGATATCTGACACCTTTGTACCTTTGTGTTTTGATATAATCTACACCTTGCTAGTTCATTGCTTATGGCCACTTTATATTTCTAGAATACAATTGGCATAGGAAAATATCCTTCAAGATGTTAATGTATAGATTGAATTTCAAATTGCACTGTAAAAATGTACTGTTAAATAGAATTGAGATCAAATGAAAAAAAAAACATATTGCAGGGGACTACCTCTAACTTTTTTTAACACTATAATGCTTGTAATTTTACTATACTTACAAACATGTTTGTGTTTATTTACAACAGACAAAAAAACTAAGCTTTTTTGATTATGTATTTGTATGTGTGTTTTGCTTTTTTATCTACTCAATTGACACAATAACACATTTCTCTTTTTCATGTAATTTATTGTTTGGATTTTTTTGTGGGTTATTTCTTCTTTTTTTATTTTCTACTTCCTATCAATATTAATATTGTCATTATTATTATTATTTTCGTCATTATAATGGCCCCAAACACTGAGTAGAAATGAAAGATTTCCAATAATATTCCAATATACTGCAGACCCATTAATACTACTTAATATAATCTATCTCTCCAGTTTCACAAAGTCAATGTGATATGAGAAAATTATCTTAAAAATCCTGTTTGCTCAACAATTAATTTCTTCTTGACAATACTGACTATTCTTAAGAGCAATGTTTCAATGTTTGTTATCAAATACTACCGTTATATTTGTGGACAATTTATTTGTGATTATTTATTAAGTGGTAGCATTAACTGTAAATTTATGGGGCAGAGGCACATTTAGTGGCAACGTAATATGATTTTAGATTACGGTAAGATACCATTTTAACTCACTGTTCATTTACAGCATTTGCTTGCAGTTTCCGGAGTTTCCATATGCTCTAAAAAATCAAAAACAATCACAGATGTGTATAGGTTACCTAATTTCCCTTTTATCTTCTCATATCTATATATAACAAAGATTAAACAGAATTTCGCAACAGGATGAAAGAAAATTTTATTCCAGTAAGAAATTAGTGATAAATGATAGCAAATTCCAGTGTTAAGATTGCTAATAACGATTGAATCACCTGAATATTGCATTTGCTCCTACATTTTTCAGAAACAAAGCCCAGAGTTCATACAGATGTGAAGGTGTGGTCTTAATTTATGCATATGTAAAATGACTAGACAAAAACACCAGTTACATGGATACTCCAAAGGATCATCCAAAGAGACAGAAAATATGGGACATCCAGAATACAGGTGTGCGGACAGGGGGTTCACAAAAGATGTGTCAAAATAATGTGTAATTAAGTGTGTGCTTACACACCTGCAGGTGAGTAAGAAGGGATATAACACTGTTGTGAAAATTGAATGAATAAAAAATGCACTTACCCTAATGTTGCAGGAGAGTGCTATTCAGAGTTAAGTGTACCTCGTCATTTACCACAGTTTAACACTGTTCAGTGGTTAAAAGTAACACTGGCAAGCTGAAAATAAGCATATGTGATCATATTGCTAGAAATGTGTGAAAGTATGTACTACAGTGTTAACATTAAACCCATGTATGAAATAACCATGGAATATAAATGACATTTTGAAAGAGCAATGAGAAGTAAAACTAAATTAAGCATGAGGTATTAAGGATCTGTTATTATTTAGTCAGTTACAACCAGATTTTTCAAATGTATATTTTCAAATACCTCTGCTTGCCCATGCAAAATCCCAAGACAATCATAATTTAAAATCACGAAAAGCAGCCATTAAAAGTTTGGGATTGGTTATAGTTTGGTTGAAAGGCAAAGCAGGTCTATTTTTGTTGCACATTTTATGTACAAGGCAACTCAACTTTACATACTACATTAAAAGCATCACAGCAAGGTGCAAAAAACCAAGAAAAACTGGAGAATTACAGAGAGAGAAATTACATTACAACAAGAATGGTCCGTGTCTACAAAAATTTCCCTTAGAGAAAAATAACATGTTCCAACATGTGGTTTTAGAACGTTTTTCTAGGATCCACATGTGAATCACATGGGGTTTAAATGTTTTTCACGTGTAGTTCACATGTGAATCAAAAGTGGTAGACATGAAAATGTTCCAAACCGCGTTTGCACATGTGAATCACATGAAACATTTTAAAATTACATGTTTATACATGTGGTTCACATGTTTGCGACCACATGTGAAATTCATGGGGGTTTTTCTCTAGGGCGGTGATCCTCAATTCAGTCCTACGAAGGCCGCAATACCCGTCTCGGATTAAGGAGTCATTGTGCAGAACTTGATTGGCTGTTGGATTCATTTAATTTGACTGAACTATCTGGTGAGTCCAAACGCGGCGCAGAGACGCCTGACGACATCTTTCTCTGGCCTTGTGGAGCAAAGAAAGCCAAGCTACTTTCTCAATTTCATCCGCCATTGTAGAAAGACAAGCAAAGGAAAATTTACCAGTCTGATTTTACCAGTGTCAAGCGTCCAACTTTGGGCGTCAAGAGCGTTTTGACGCCGAAATCGCGTTTGGTCTGAACGCACCGTAAAAGTCCTCTCTGCTTTTTCTTTTCTATGTTTCTCCCTATGCCTCTTCACGACCATTATACTGTCAATTCTCATTTCTGTGGCAGCTACTAGTTTAAGATTATGAAAACAGAAGTGTAAAAAAAGCATCTGGATTCGAGCAAGTACTCACCATGCACTGCATTTGCATGAGTGACAGTATGACCCCATTAAGTAAGTGTGTTGCAGCGTCTTCTAAAAAAACCCCTCTGTGCTTACTCTTAACAGACACTTGGCCTGTGCTGCCAATTACAGGATCGACATCACACGAAAAAGGCACCTGACTGCCTGCAAATGCCACAAGTGAAATAATGGCAGGGAGTCAGAGGCAGAAGAGGATGGAGATGGAGCAGATGTCACCAAGGCTGTTTCTAGTTTTGCTTGAAATTATGCCTGGAGAGGAAAAACACATTTAACATACAAACCTTTATATCTGCTGTTTGTGATAACATTATTTATGATGCTATAAACTGTTAAAATCTAATAGTTGTAACACACCTCTTTGTTTTCTTTGTTATCTTTACAAAAAAAAGGCCCGCCGTATGCCTTATATTCCAACTAATAAGCTCCAAGCACTTGCTTATATCACTCTGTAAATCTCATAAACGCTTTCAAATAAATTTTATTCCAATTAATATGCAAATCTCTCCTGAATGTTGACTCTAAAAAGCACAGAGAAAGAATTTCATGTTTATCAAACGAGCCTCATTTACTTCACTTAACACACAACTTTTCAACAAATGTACCCACTCTGCCTGTAAGATTAGGCTTTTTTTTCAAGTATGCAAGCTTTAGGTTTGTGGAATAAAAAAGAAAAAGCCACAGGGATTAAAGTGTGCAGACTCCCTGGGGAAAAGACCTATTGGGGGTCGAGCGTATGTTTGATGTTCATTTCTTGTTGGTGTTTGAATTGAAGGAATGTACGGTGCATTAAAGGCCGTAGAAAAGCTTCTAAGTTTGAGCAACATGTGAGGTGGGAAGAAAGAGCAGCTCATGCGCATATCTCAATTAAGAAAATTCCCTGCAGGCAGCCTATGAGCTTAAGTTTCACACACCATGCAAGACATCTGAGTGTTGGGCTGACCTGAAACAGTCTGTAATGATGTTTCTGCCCGTTTCATACTCTGAACCCTGAAACACGTAAGGGAGAATGCCATGGACAATACCACTTTTGAAAGAAAAACAAAAAAAGGCATGATAACTGGAGTTTAATGGATGATTATGTAAAGATCAAAAGAGCCCCATCTACTCTAAAGCTGAGACTCTATTTAGATTACAAGGATGTCAGGAAAAAACAGATAAATTAGTGAATTTAAAGTGTCATAATGTTCAGACTTTGGCTTTTATTAACTTGATTTGCTTGTTGTGGTTCTGTGTTCAGTAGTTTGCTTAAAGATTCAATAAAAATATTAAACATAACTTTATATTCTAATGAAAAAACTGCACCGAATAAGGCTCTGATAAAAAAATAGCTTCCAAGCAAATCATATCTGCTACATTAGACTGAAATAAAAACGCTGAGTGAAACTAAATGAAGAGCCATTTGAATCAAGAGACAAATCTTTGAAAAGAGCCTAACTTCCAATCACTATTTCGTTGCTGTTCTGATTATTTCTACTGCAATAAGTACTAACACAGTAGCCACCATGAATTCCTGTAACTTTGGACAATGTATTTATATACTGTGATTATACAAACTTGAACTTGCATCCAGCTCTGAAGGTGTTTTCGAATGATGTTTACTGGTTGCTAAGGCAGTAGTTCTGTTAAAGGCTTGCTATCAATATTTGTTCCATCTATCAGAAACAAGAATAGGAAATGCAGAAATGAGGACTTTGGGTTATGGCTTTGTGGGATTATGAATGCAAAATTAATTCCATTTCATCTATTTGAACTTTGCTAACCTCTGCAGTGGAGTCTTTGGAGATTCTGACTATTTTAAACAAGATTGCATCGTACAGTGTAGGATAAGAGACAGCGGTGAGGTCAAATTTGTAGGAGGAAAGAGTTAAGATTAATAAAAAAATAAAAAATAAATCACCTTTGCTCACTTAACTTTCCCCTCTCCCCTTACTGCCCTCTGTCAAATAAAGTCCATAGAAAAGTCTCTGGAGGTGCATACATCTATACATACACCCCCACATCTATACACATACAAATACATCTGCATGCAAAGGACACACTTGCAATCACCTCCACACTTTTTCGCAAACACATCACTCACACACACACACACTTGTGTAGTCAACCTCTCCCCATAGCCAACGGGAGGTAATCAAGGCCCTGATATGCTCTAACCAGATCCATTAAGGAGCTAATAAAGGCTCTGGATGAGTTAATTAATGACCCCCAAGAACATCATTTGCCTCCAGTGCTACTGCTTAGACTGCTGTCTCCAGCTCTCACTGAGCAAATCCCCAATCAAAACAAAAACAGCCACAGTTGGGTGTGATTTTTACAGTTGATAAAAATCCCTTTTTTGTTTTGGTGTCATGACGACTAAAAAAAAAACAAACGTAAAAAACGGGACAAAGTACTGAAGCTCCATCGGCTGGATGATGAGGCATGTTTGTCGCCTTATCTGCGAAAGAAATGTTGATGTGCTTGATATGCAGGTCGCCACTTGATGGGTGATTCTACAGAATGCCTCGCAGAGACAAAATAATTGAAGCTGGTGTAGAAAAAGGGCGAGAAAGAGACTAAGAAAATCAATTAATAGAACTTTTAATTCATTTGGCGAGGACTTGCATAAACTTTACGACTTCTACAGAAGAAAACTACTGTCCATTCTCTCCCACTGTAGACAATGCTGTCAGCTCATTCCTGAAGAGAGAAAAATAAACCAAAAAGTTCAGTTTCATACATAGCTAATTGTTGTTTTTCTTCTTTTTTTAAACTTACAGACTGTTCTGTACAATGCCCCCAAATTCCGTAATTAAAATGAAGATTAGAAGAATGCAGATTATCAATGGTTACTTTAATGAATTGTCTTTTTCTTTAAAACATCACAATAATTTGACTCCTTGATGAAAGTCTATTTGCATTTTAATCTAGCAGCTATTGTTGTAGTCCATTTTGAATTGTATGTATAATAGCATGTTCCCTTTTTGCAGTAAATTGACTTTCAAATTCAGTTTTTTAAGCAATTGTCACACTGTACAAAATGGCTCTTCACTTAGTTTTCACTAAGAGGTTAATGCTAATATTTAATGACTTATCTAAAAAAACCTATAAAGCACATCAGTCAGAAATAATGCCTGACGAATATCTCTTGTGATCTGGCGTCTTCCCTTACACAAAAATTACATGTGCTCCACGTACATGTATACATGCACATGTCAACTACATCTGCAAATATGTGGTTTTGGAACGTTTTGATGCAATCTCTATTTGAAGAACACAGAGTTGACAGATGTGGTTTATGTGACTCACATTTCAACAACATGTGAATCATGTGGGGCACATATGGTTCACAGGTGAATCACATGTGGTTGTAGCACAAGTGGATCACATGAAAACGTTTCAAAACCATGTTTGTGTCCAAATGTTTAAGACTATATGCGGTCAGTTGTGATTCATTTCAATTCATGATTTTTTTTTAAAGGATTTCCTGTGCCTTTGTTAGTCTGCTCCATTCTTATTTATGTTTTCATTGAATGCTCATTCGACATATAAGATATGTCATCTCAATTAAGTTAAAGAGATGCACTACTTTTGCTGCATTTAAATTATCCTAAATTTAAGGCTCCACTGAACAATTTACACAATATTTCTTCTGGTCACATCTTTTTTTTTTTTTTTTTTTTTAAGTAGTTTAGCTTGACAATTTTCATTATTAAGAAGCTCCATTCAAGTTGACTCTTTCATCAGTGGCAGAAATATGGAGATAACTCCACAATATACTATACAAAGTCATTAGTAATGCAGAATCATCTAAACCTTAGATCAAGGATTATATAATGTTGCAGATTGTCTTCCCTGCTCCTCTGTCATGAGAAGCAAGGAAAATGGAGAAGCAAAACCTTGTGGCTTTAATCTGCGTAGCACTTTTTTTGTTTTTCCAGCAAAAAAACTTCTTTATGGTTGTAATGTGCATTTTGAGCAAGTACATATCACTATGTGCTATATACTGGCTATTTTAGAACATGAAGTTGCCGTTTGCTGCCAAATGTTATTTACATGTTTTAAATTAAAGGAAAATGTAACTAAAAGCATTATTCAAGAAATCTACAGCAGTGCAAAGGTAAAAAGCAAAATAAACTAAATACGGCAATAAAAACATACAAAGAAATAAGACGATGTAAAATAGCCGACATCCCAAAAAATGACAAAAAACAAAATAATTCAATAAAACTATATTTCAGCAAAACAAAAAGGATTTACACAAAACATTATTTTAAAGATTTATTTTTGGATCAATACTTAACAATGCATCATTTTACCAATCATTTTACAAAACACTTAAATTTGACCATTTTCTGAAAAACATTTTTTTTCCATGAAATGATATTGGTCCAATCTAACAAGAAAACACTTTAAATGGATGTTTGTCCAGATAATAGTGTGACGATAATGGCACCAGAATGGTAGGATCTATGTGACACAATGACAGTAGTGGTGCATAACCAAGACTTTGTGTGAAATACAGTTTGTTTGGAAGCAAGTTTAAGTAAATTACATCAGTGAGTCCAGAGGTAAATTGGACCCTCCCCCCCCTCTTCCTTCAACATAACATCCGTATAAAACTTGAAGCACGCTGACATGAGGGCGCAGACTTAAGTAAAACCCCATGGGAATGAGCAGTAGTTTGGCTTAATAATCAGCCTATTATTATTATTATTTTCATTTACTCATTTTCTTGGGCACTTCCCCACTTCACCCATAGCAAAAACCACCTCTGATAATGATGCATATAACAGCTCTTATAGCACCAAACCATTCGAAGCTGTCAAACCTGCCAAATGGTAATTGCCTCAGAATGCATTGAAACACTCTAAGGAATTGAAACACATAGAAACAATATCAACCTATGAAACTAAGGATGACAACAAACAAACATAATAAACAAATAAAATACTTGTCTTTTTTTTGGACTGTTCTTCAAACTTGGTCAATTGGATGCTGCTTTAGTTCTTCACCGAATCCATTGCACAACTTCCCGCCACAGACAGAGAGAGAGACCAAAGGTTCTTACTTTTGTTCTTGCATATGTACGTTTGAAGTTCAACTCTCCCCTGAAGTTATACTTTTCATCTTTTTTGGAGAAAATTTAAAAATGTTGTGAGGGATTAGTTGTTTTGTTTTTTTTCTACATGAATATTGAGGTGTGAAAATGAAGCAGATCTGTGCATTTTAATATGTTTGACTTCAAAGAGAGTGGAGTTGTATGGTCTAAGTAACCAGCATTATGAATTATTCTTGTGGCGGTATGGAAAGTGAAGATAATTTAAGTATTGCCTCAAAATTCTACATCGTAATTTAAATATGGAGAAACCAGAGAGCAATAGCGAATATGAAGTATTCAAACCAATTGTGACCGAGCTCAAGGTTAAACAGTGAAAAGATGTCATATGAGACTTAAACTTGGTTCTCTTGTCTGTTGTGTGATGCGACCTGTTCTCCCTTCTTTTAAATTTATCCATTTTTTATACCGTATATTTCAATTCAGGGTCGTGGGGGGCCGGAGCCTATCCCAGCCATTATCAGCCAAAGGGATATCACTGTGGCCAAGTAGCCAGGGCACATGATCAATCAGAGGCATAGTGACAGGACCCTCAACAATCACACCAAGTGCACCCTGAACAGGTCAACAATCTATTGCAGGGCCAACACACAGAGACAAACAACCACTCATGCTCACTCCTAGGAGTATTTAGAGTACCCTATAAACCTATCATGCATGTCTTTGGACTGTGGGAGGAAGCTGGAGTACCCAGAGAGAACCCACGCATACACAGGGACAACATGTTTACTCCACACAGAAAGGCCCCTGCTGATCAACCCCACCCTCCAGCGCCAAGGCTTGAATCAACAACCTTCTTGCAGTGAGTCAAGGCTCCTAACCACCACACCACTGTGTGTTGCAGTCTCATCCAATGCACATAGATGTTGTTGCAATTTGTAAAGATGTCTTTTGAGTCCTGAAAATGTGATCATTTTTTGTTCTTTTTAAATATTGTATCTGCACTTATCTTATTGAGTGAATTTTATTGTTAGATGCTGTCATAACCGGGTTGCCTGTGTCATAAGGGCTCAAAATAAAAATGAATGAATGAATTTTATCACCATGCATGATAGTTCAAACTTTTAAAAAGAAATGTATTGAATGGGGGATGGGAAATATATATGGGGGGGGGGGGGGGGGGGGGGGGGAGTATGTGCAACTGTATAGTACCCCTGCCTCCTTTGGGCAACTCCCTTGTTAAATGTATAACTGCAGATTGAATTGTCTAATAGCTTTCATTTTGTTGGTTGGCTTCATGGTGACCCGAGGGCAAAAATAAATGGATTCACTTATCAATATGTTGCTCTGTGTGTTTTACGCATAAATAACCCTAAACCTTGACCCCAAGTAACTGGGACACAACCCCCTTGCACACACTGCTTCCCCTCGCTTCCTGTAATTTTCTATCACGCTGGAAAGAAAGGGAAAAAAGGCAAACACAATTTTTTTTCCCTTTCACAACTATCTAACACTTTACTCTCAGTCTCTGTCTTTCTCTTGACATTTAGCAATGTGCTAGCAGTGCAGGCAGAGCTCGCTTGTTTACAGGGTCATTAACTGTTTCTGAAGCTCAGCATTCCACAAATGTGGTGATTATGGTCCACAGAGGGGCTCTGGTATGAGAGAAGCTACAAGAAGTTATTGCTGCAACCGTCATCACAAAGCACTGGTGGCATTATAAAACTAACTGGTTATCTTTCGACTTATTCAACAGTCTTTTGGAAGCAGACTCAGCCCTTACTGAAGGGATTCTGCTTTCCATAGAAATTAACGACACTAATTAATTAAATTGGCATTTACTGTATTTGACATGGTTGTGGAAGCAAACTATGCCAGAAATATAGGTACCTCTCGGGTGGGTCATGAATGTTGGTGGTCTCCAGGATTGCT
>JAOXYM010000026.1:11602307-11620412 GCA_028567055.1 Leptatherina wallacei
GTTTATTTTAATCGGTCGTTGTTGTGTGTTTCCTGACAAGCTTTTGGTCAATTCATATGTAGGACTCTGGTACCTTTTAAGATTATGAGACTTGAGCATAAATTGGTAGCTAAATAATTAAGGTTTTCCCGGATTCTACCTTCCTGTAGCACAGGTGAAAGAAGAAGGTGGTGCCCCAACTTTTGGGGATATTAGTATAGATATTAATATCTTGCATATTAATATTCATATTAATATTCCCATATTCGGAAGCTCTAGAACGCTACACAGGGCATTGTGAGTAAATACAACCAAAACATATGTGTGCGTCGGACGATAGGCAGGTCTGGTTGGGAGAAATTGCTTACGGTCAGATGTTAAAATAAAATGTGGTAAAAGCTCTGATAGAATTATGGTCAATCCAAGACTGGTTGGATTTAATGCAGCTCCATGTTTTGCTTTTAAATAGAAGAACCAGAAATTGTCTTGTATTAACCGATAGATGAGCAAGTTTTTTTCATTGTGTGACTTGTTTTCTTTGTCAGTGAATCTCGATGCAATACATCCTCTGGCAAGAAAGGAAATACGTTAAAGGTTCAGTTTGTGTGAATATATGCTGTGTGAAACAATCTTAGCCTGAATGTTACAGCCCCCAAATGAACCGAGTCCCCAACCATACCAAGTCTAATGGACTGTCTTGGTTTGAATGCACCCTTAGCCTCATCTGTGTCCTTCCTCTGCAAAAAAAGTGAGAAATATCTCCTTTTTCTTCATTCTTATTCCTTTGTATACAAAATGACAGGCTATGTGTCTCCACAGTCATGCTGTAGCTTACTTTTAAGTCAACTACCAGCCTTGCTGGCTTTCTGTATAAATTCAACTGGACCATGTGGCTACAGCTTAATCAGCGCTAAGTAACTTGGAAACTGAGGTACTGTATCTTTCAGCTCAGATGTAAACATTTTGATAAAATTGAATTGATATATAGTCCCTTAACACATTCATTGAAAAATAAATATGGCATGGTTTCCCAACATTATCTTAAAAACTAATTTATTGCTACCATATCTAGATTAACACAGCTATGTAGCTCCATGCTAACATTAGGTTTACAGCCTTACATAACATTAGTAGTTGGACTTGCGGAAATGTGCAGGAAATGTCAATATTTTAAAAGATGACTAATTAGGAAGCTACTTTAAAATTTACTTCAAACTAGTGACACTGGTGATCCATGTGCGTCTTTGAACAAGTTTCTTTCCTTGGTGGCCACCCTTTAGCTCCGCTTCTGCATTATTACATACAGGTACTTTTGATAAAGTTAATGTTTCATTGTTACAGCTGTGGTAATCCAATCAATGTCTTAACAATAATAACAGTAGCTCATCACACCTCACGCCCTCTAGCATCATACAGAAGGAAATAAAAGGAACATTCTAGCACTGCATCAGAGTCAATCATGGTTGGCATAAATAAATAAATAAATTCATAAAAAATGCAATGTGGCATCTTCTGACCCACAAAGTTCACAACCTTTGTACAGAAAAAAAACACATCATCACTGAAATAAAATCATAAGAAAATGTGATGGCAGGGTCAAAGGAGCAGACAGCAGGCTAAAGGCTGAACTTAACTTGATTTTAAGTTCAACTTATTACCAAGAATGGAGGAAAGTCTAAATCACATTGTGACTCATATTTACTGCAGGGGACGATGACTGCCTTATCCTGTCCGAGTTTGTTTGTGGTAATATTATTAATTCAGAAATGAAGACGGTGTTCTGTAACATACTTCCACAAATGTGGCTGAAATAGAGCTCACGTTGGATGTTTTTTTACAATTTTTAACAAATGCACATTTATTATTTTCTTTCTACATGTATGAGAAGGGTTGTGTAGGCCCAAGCAACAGATTGATAGTGTTTCTGATTGTTACTAAACCATGATGCACTCACTTCAATAAAAGATAAATATGCTTTTAACAATTCAAGACCTGAGGAGCCTTTAAACAAGGAAACTGATAAGCTTGTATGTTCTTTCAGCACCTAAAGGTCTTCTGATATTTAGCTAGGTTATATCAACCCTTTATTGGGTGAAGGACTATATTTGATCACTTCACAGGACATACAAAATGTCCCCTCATTCTACTTCATAGAATCATAGAACCACATGGCCTTCTCACCAATAATCAAAAATGAAAAGCAATGTTTAGTACTGCCACTTACTACAGTAGGACTGTTATCATTTTAGAGAAAAGTAGCCAAGTTTTAAAGACTTGTAATATCCTCGAGTATCACAACAACACACTTCTCTGAGTGGAATGGAATGTGGAACTTCCAAGTATTTCAGTGAGTGTCCATTAACAGGTTGAATATTGTTATGTAAACCTGTGTGAAATTAATGGACATTAATTATTGAAACTCCACTGGCACCCCAAAGTTCTCAGGAACAGTGTTGAGGCCAATCTCCTGCCGGCGCCTCCTCTCCTGCTCCTCTGATTGCCTTCATGTGTTTCACCTGTTTCTCATCAGCTTCCCAGGTGTGTGTGTGTGTGTGTGTGTGTGTGTGTGTGTGTGTGTTCGTTCCCCACCTACCTCCTATCTTTGTCAGATCATTGTTGTCTTTCCGCATTGTTTCCTTGTGAGTGTTATTTTGAGAGTAGCTTGGTCTCATATCAAAACTTTCACATTACTTCACCTTCCGCGTGCCTCTCTGGCCTGTATTTAGGTACATGATGGCACCAAAAATGAGCCGAGTTGGTTTTGTGAGGACAGCTGTGCAGAGAAAAAAGTGTAAATAGTTTCCATTGTATGTTTGTTTCAATGCAAATATTTAATTAATGGATTTTTCAAATTTTTTATTGCCATTGTACAGCCATCTATTCAACAAAATTGAATTTACAACCTCCATAAAAACATCTCTAATAGTAAAAAGGGTTAAAACTGGAATAAATACACAATATACACATGTATAATGTATCAAAATTATACTGAAGGTGATAGTTGCAATCAATTTAGCTGAGATATTATGTGCTCATACTGTCCTGACAGCCCACAGGAAAAAGCTGCTTCATATGCTTCTGTACCTTCTGCTGGAGGGCAGCAGGCTGAACAAGTGGTGTGCTGGGTGGAGGTGGTCTTTAATGATCCTGCCAGTTCTAGAGGGGCATTTGGAGCCTGCAATGTCATGCAAAGAGGGCAGGGGGCAACCAATAGTTTTTTTTTCCTTTTTTCTTTCTGTTACTTTAATCTTTTTCTCCTGAAAGCTAAGACTTGCGAGAATGACATGGAGATGAGAAAAGACTTTGTCACTGTTGGTCTGTGTGTTATTTCTACAAAGTACTGTTGGCAATAAATTCTGTTTTGTTTTGGTCAGCCTGTATGGTGCTATATCAAACCATTCATTCATTTTAGCCTCATAGTTTGACAACTGAGGCTATCTTGAAAACATTATGTCAACATGTTGGCTGGGGTTAAAAGGGTTTGGGTACTAGATGTATTTTTACATATTAAAAAAAAAACAAATAAGTGGACCAAAAATGCAAAAATGGCTTGGAGTTTTAAGGCACAATGTAACAATGACACTTTTTAAATTGGAATAGTGAGAGAAAACACTGAATATTGCCTTTGAATACAACAAACAAGTAAAAATGACTAGCATCCTTTTTTAATGCATTAAACATTTTAAGTTGAAACTTGAGCTTTTCAGGAAAGTTACCACATGGAATTAAAGACAACCACAGATTCACTGTAGTTCCATGATACCATATGAAGCATGTCATGTGGGGGGGGCCGTATTTTTTATTTTAAGCAGACTGAAAACCTCACCGCAAGCCAGAAGCATATCCTCTCCATTTTTCTTCAGATTTATGATTACCTGTATGAATAAGTATTTCATCAAGAACTATTTTTTTCAGCTCATCAGGGCTTGGAAAGGCCTTGATTTGTGGCTGGCTGCGCATAATGACACTAGCAGAAGATGAAGTCACATTACAGCTGTCTGCCGGGATCATTTCTCATCAGAATGGTGCCATTAACAAAATCTGGGCAGGTATCCGTCACCTGGCAGAGGCGCTTTCATCGTCTCAGTGACACTAGTGCATCTATGTCTGTGTAATGTATTTGAGATTAAGAAGAGGATCTAGCTCTACTTTTTTTTTTTTTGGGGGGGGCAGGGGGACTCCCAAAGTGTTTTTGTCTGACTTTATGTGGGTGCAATAGAAATACAGATTTAAAAGTAGAGTCTGAGATAGAAGTATGTCCTTTCACATGGAAAAAGGATGCTACCCACATCATTAATTAAAGTCCCCCACCATGTTTGAACTCTTCTCACTTCATGAGGTATCCTTAGGGTGCTGAGTGAGAGTTGAAATGTACAAAACTGAATAAATCACTGGGGGGGGGAGGAGTATTTGTTGTTCTTTAATTTATCTTGTGTGAATACCAAGACCGTGGCACCGGATGAGATTATTCATGCAGCCATACGCTGTGTGTCTTCCACCCCCTGAGAGAAGACACTATGAGGATCTGGGCAGGTATCAGTCACCCGCTTATGGCATTTTCATCTTCTGTGTGACATGAGATTGTGTGGGTGTGACACCAGACTGATGTATTAGGAGTGATTGCTGCTGGGCTCTAACTGCTCACAAGGCGATTTTGAAAGAAATCATTCTTCCCCCAGGCAGAATTTTTCTCAAATTATATCAACTCCAAAAAAGAGAAGGTTATGTTGCCTGTAGTGTTGGGCCTTTAAACTGGGTGGTTTTTTTCGATGGTAGTTCTGGAGGATGACTCTCGGGTGGCCGTGGGTTATGCTAGCAACAAATGAAAGTAAGGAAGAAGTAGATGAGAAGGAAATGTAAGTAATATGCTTTAGAAGCCAATTTTCAGTAGTAATTGGTACTACCAACTAAGTTAGAGATTTAATGCAACTCTCAGTGTGGATACAACAGGTTAGGTGAGACATTTAAAGCCTCCAAATAGAGAAAATACGGGCAAGTCTCCTGTATTTCTTTGAATCTGCGCAGTGAAAAAGCTTTCGACTTAAATGTTTATGCCCAAAAACTTTGTGACACTGTGACAGTTTTCACAGGTTCTTGAAAAAACAGACCTGAAATAAAACAAGGGATTCTATCTTTTTCAATCATGCTAACGCAACCTTGACAGTTTTGGTTCTTCCAAGTATCAAAGCCACTCCAGCGAAACCAGAGATATTTTCTTTTTCTTTTCCACACATTCATCTTACTTGTCAGATGCAGCGCCCTAAATTACCAGCAACACAACTCAAACCACTGACGGTTCGGTCAGAGCCTCATGTGTTATGCTAGTAGCAGCTAATGTAGCCTGAGGCCACTGACCTCAGGACAGATTTTTGAATATTTAAACATGCATATTCCAGCTTAAAGCAAAGCTTAAATCCAGTGACAGGATTTTAGGGAGTTTCACACAGAGCTAAATTACATGCAACTGAATAATCTAAGACACAATAACTTGACTTAAAGAGGGAAATCATGAGGAATGCTGTTGTATCTATCAAGATGGGTGTCAAATTATTATTTTTTTTTTACATGCAGTACATGGATTTTTAAATGTAAAAAAAAATGTCTGTGCGCCATCTTCATTATAAAAAAAAAAAACTCTGCTACAACAATAATTTCCCTCTAAAAGGGATAAAGTATTTTTCATTTCATTTTCATTTTTTTCATATTACAACTCAGTTGTTTCCTTTTCTATGACTTCAAAAGTATTCAAATAGACCTTGTAGTTGCAGAGATATGCTCATTTCATCATGAGTATGCAATTTTGATCAGAAGCTAAAATAAGCACCCGACTCAAAGGGTTAAACAAACCACCATCTTGTATTTTTAAAAATAAACAATCAGCCAATTCAAATAAAAAAAATCTAAAATCATGGCTGCAATCAGTATACAGCATATTATGTACAAAGTTATCTTCAAATGTAATCTTTTCAGTTTATAAAAAAACTATTTACATTTACATTATATCAATTTTGCCAATGCTTTTATCCAAAGTGACTCACAACTGAGAAACAATATGTATTTTACAGTATTTCCCATTGTCTGTTTGTACCTCACTGTATGTATTCTGTTGCCTTTTTCTCTCTTTTCTCTCTTTTTTTGTTTCTATTTAATCTCTTTTTATTCGTTTTTTTTCTTTTTCTTTTTACTCTGCCTTATTTGCACCTTTCTACAATGTTTTTAATGTCACTGAGTTGTATTGTACATGGCATGTTATATACAAATAAATTTGCTTTGCCTTGAGAAATGAGTTTTTCAGCATCCAACTTAAGAATACATTGAAATCCACATTGGGAAAGTTGGGAATCACATCAGCAAAGACTATCTCCTAAGCAACCCATAACTTACCACAACTATTTAACGAAACTTTTAACAAAACCAATAACTCAAACATAATCCCTCTTCTTCCTAATCTGTCCGATCTCCTCAGTCAATTTGGTGTGCTCCATCGAGGCTGATCGAACTCACTGAGCTCTCATCAATAACAGTCATGGGCATCCTTTCATGATATGGCCTCCCTCTGGAAATTGCCTGAGAGAGAGAATTTAGAACCAGAACAGAAAAAACAAAAATCTACTGGAGAAACATCCAGTAGAAGCATAATTCAGCTAAATAAGACTCAACTCTAATGGAGACATCACAAAACAGTAGAATTAACAAATTTACAATTATCTGTGTTTGGAATTGTATTGATATATTATAATTGCACACCTGTTAAGTCTAAAGGTTTCCACTTTTCTTTTTCTCCAAATCCACTAAAAGGAACAATCTAGGCTATAAAACATGCTCTCCTTAACACATTTTAAATTTAGGCAATTACATTAGTTGGTTAGGTTTAGGAAAGAATGCCAATTTAGCGAGAAATACAGCCTCTCAAGTAAAAAAAAAAAAAAAAAAAGATTGTATTTTTTTTTTTCTTCGTCATGACGTGAAAATTTAGTCCAATAATTCTAGGAGTTATTAGTCTAAAGCGCATCATTTATATCCAGTGCTGATCTTTATACTTCAAAGCTACAAATGAGGGTGTGGAGGTAGAGCAAGTGAACTGTAGGTATTTCCCGTACAATACCAGGAATACCATTTGTACCGAGACTCCTGCGTATGGGCAGCAGGTTGATTGGCTGTCATTCTAGAAACTCAGCTATTGTCTGAAAATCAGAGTTCTCAAACTGTAATACTCATACCATTGATGGTACTCAGGTTTTTGAATAAGGAAATTAATACCATCGTATCTCTGGTTTTTTATGGTCCATCAATGTTATACAAAAACTGGGAGAGAGTTTTAAATCTCCAAGTTTGAGTAAAGTTTACAATAGGACTCCAGGTAGGAAGGTTGTCATGTGATAAGATTATGTTGGGATGATCACACTTACAAGGAGGCATTACACACTGATAGACTATGGAACACCAGAGATATGATAGTTTGAATTTGATATAAGGCTACAAAGATATTTATCCAAGCATAAAACTGAGACCGACAGGTGTTTCTTTTTTTTTTAAATATTCGTCAGTTTTGTTATTTGACAAAATGGCAAAAATGAAAAAGGGGATAGCAAACATGTTATTTCTATGTGGTATATAAAGGCAACATCAAAAGTATTCAAACAACCAATAGCCTATAGACTCAGAGTCCTCAGGGTAATAAGGACTTTGCTGAGGGGTTACCCCTTAAGTTTAGATGTCAGTTGTGGTGATAAAACTATTTTACAGTCATAGCTGCCACCACTCAACAATAAATATCTTCATTTGGAACTAACCTGCTTCTGTCTGAAGTGTGCCTGATGGAAAAAGGGAGGTTTCTTCTATTATTATATTTTAATGTGATTCATAAAGATGGTACCTGGAAAGCCTTCTGAGGTGGTACGTGACCATTAAAAGTTTGAGAACCACTGGTCTAGGGAACTTCATATCTGGATATAATGGCCAGTGTTTTGGGTTTTCAAAGCCAATTGCCAACAGCATATACTTGATAAATAAATGACTTAAGGCATCAACTGGTCCCACTGAAGCCTAACTATTTCAAAAACAGAAAGGGAAAATTAGAAAATTCAAATGGACGCCAGAGCGATTGACAAACATCCATAGCTGCACCAAACAACAATGGTAACTCCCACTGGTCAATTCTAATAGGGCCACAGGTCTCAAACATAATACTATAAGACCAAACAGAACAAAGCTCCACATAAGTGAACAAACATCTGTCACTGGGCTCAATACACTGCACACGTTGCTCTTATATCCACAGGTGTTCATCCAGCCCTTGCTCTGCCCTAGGTAGCGACCTGTCACACAGCTTCACCCATCAGAGATAAGCACATTGTCACCACCATTGCTGCTGTGTAAAAACAGTGTGGTGACCTGTCTCACACTGACCCAACAGTGTCTACAAACATCCTGCTATCCTAATCTGACACCATGTTATTCACTAAATATCAGCACATCTTTGCTCAGGCTATCTCTTCCTCTATTTACTTTTTTTAACCAAAGACACATTCATATTGTGAACACAAAGGGGAATTAACAGTCAATGAAAATTTGAGGATGAGGCACAGAAGAACACTCTAAGAAAAACAGTTGTGTAATTTTCTCACACTTATTGTTTACATGCTCTGAGATCTCTGCTTCGGCAGATTTTTAGCAGTCTAGTGACAAAATGGCTGATAAAGAGTTCACCCTGAGAGTTAGTCTTCTCGGAAGACACACTCTTAAAAGTAGGCTCTGACTCTGCAATTTAATGTTATGGTTCCAATGTGCATACCAAGGCTGTCAGAGTTTACTAAAAGAAATGAGTTGTGTGTTTTGCTTTGCAGTGGAATGTGTTTGAACAGTTACCTTGAGTCAGTTCTTCACCAGTTCACCAATTATCCTTGGCAGTGACAACCACGTTTGCTACCGGAGGAGGCTCACATCCAACCTGCAGACCTCCTTTCTCTGTATGTGCCATGTCCAAATATGTGAGGAGCTCCCTAGTATGGAGTTCACTTCACAATTGGCCTGGTTTCCCTCCCCTGTGGAGAGGACTATTACTGTTTTTTTTTTTGCACACTTCACCCTTGAGGTCTGCAGAAATCAATTTGTAATGTTGACTTAAAGAACTCCAAGTGGTTAGGGCATATATTTTTAAAGTTGTTACTGGACATACTTATGCACCTTTGGTTCTGTCATGTTGGCCATGTTTTATAATACATAGTGTTTTCTTGTCCTTTCAGGTAATCTTTCACTTGATGTTATTCCCCGTTTTTATCTATTAGTTGAACTGGGATTTACAGTCAGTCCTATGTACAATCCCAGAAGAAGAAGAAGCTTTAATGTTATTGTAGCGGTCAACAATACAATGCAGAAAAATATATACAGTTGTGTCATTATATAGATCTTACTGTGTACAATATAAAGATTGTGTGTGTATACAGTCACCAAACCTATTTATCCTTAGATATTCACATACAGCTCTTTTTATATTTTCCAGGGTTGAATAAATGATAGTTTGGGTGTAGAGCTTTAAAATACTCAGGTCAGTAAGGTTAATGAAACTATATAATAACAAAGTTATATTCAAGATCGAAAGTTCCTAATTTAGGGTGTACAAAAACCTTTCATTTGTAAATAATAACATATGACAAATTATCTTATTTTTGGGTGTGTCCTGATTAGAAATATGAATAGTCTGTGCACTCCTGAGGTCAGGATAGAATATGCATGATTGCCTGTACTTCATTAAAAACAATGGGGATGAAAACTAAGATGCAAAATGTATAGTATATAATTTAGATAGAGCTTTGTATATATTAATACGTACAAGAATTTTAATTGTATGCTTTTTTACATTTGAAAAAAGAATAAAACTGGCAGACCAAAAAAAATAAAGTTTGGAGTCTTAATGATTAAGAGTACATTTTGAGAGATACTTTTGGTCTTAGGTGATTAACCCAGTAACAAGCATTTATTTGTATGGGTAAATATTATTCAAATCATCCTTTCCCTAAATTATTTGCGCTGAAAGGGAAACTCAGAAATTCCCCTATAATGAGGCTGATTAAAACTTAACCATTACATTGTTAAAGGTAACCTTCACAGTACTTTTTTTTTACAGTGCAATAGAAGTTGGTACAAAGCCAAAATGAATTTACCTGTTTCTAGATACAAGTCCATGGAGATAAGATGAAGTGAAATTTTGAGGTTTTATTTCCCCATACTATAAAATTTATGCTAAATACTTTTTGACAGGTTGAAAATGAGGAAAACTTTTAAGATTAGTGCCAATGTTTTATCATTGGATTCTAATTAAGGATGGATGTCAGGCTAACAAAAATGGATTGATGTTTTGTGATTAAACAGAAACACCTGCCTCTCTAATCTCATCTAATCCACTTTATTTTATATTATATTACACTGGTTGTTTTACCACAATTAAAATATTAGAGTGAAAAGATTGGGCCAAATTTCCTTCACAATGATGCAAGAGGCTTATATCATCAAATCATTAAGCATCATTATTGCTGCTAAAAGTTGTCACACAGACAACTGAGTCATTGTGTACTCAGTGTTTCTGGCTTTTTTTTTTAAAAATTGGTGGGAGCTGAAGCAAACATAGACATGGAAGTGGACGTTGTTTAAAAAAAAAAAAGAAACATCCTCTTAGTCATATTGCTACAGAAAAACATTGGTTATTCAACAGAATGGAGAATACAGAGTAGAGCATGATATTTAGTTTAACTAGACACTTTACCAAACGTAACTGAAATATTTACATCATTATTTCTTTGTACCTAGATACAGTTTCAACTATTATTTATTTTTGCCTTTTTTTATTGGAAGTACAAGCAGGACTAACAAATACATTTTGTCCGAACCTTTTCTCTGATATATGTTGTGTAAAAAAAAATCAACCGTTGGCCCATTTGGAGTAACTAAACCCATTTGGGCTGATTGGTCCAATTTTAAACCACCATTCTACTGGAGTTGTAAATGGGACCAATCAGTCCAAATGGTTTCTAACATCACACAGCTTCCCCAATAGAAGCCTGCTAATGAGCCATTAATCTGAATCTGGTGTGTTGAAGCAGGATATCTAAAAACCTGCAGGACAGCTGGCCTCAAGGGCTGAATTTGATGATCCTTGGACTAGGATCATCTATCAATTTTTGTCCTGCTTGACCTCATTGTTGCCTCTGGTACTGTGCCATATTAAACCAAATCCAGAACTAAGCTGCTCTCTCTGATACTGTTTTAAACTGGTTCTGGTCTTCTCTTACAGAGATTTTTTTATTAACCTCGAATTCCAGGAGATGCAGGCTGCTGTATGGTGTTCCTCAAGGCTCAGTTTTAGGTCCAATTCTTCTTAACCTCTCCATGCTGCCCCCTTGAGGATGTTGTCAGATAAAACAGCATTAACTTCCATAATTATGCTGATGATACACAGTTTTATATCAATATGCCTCCTGGTGACACTCACCCAATAAATTACCTTTTTTAATTGTATTTAAGACATCGATGGCATAAAACGTCATTCAGCTCCTCCATGACAAAACAGAAGTTTTAGTCATCGGCCCTGAAGCATACAGAGTGGAACATGTGCATGTACAGTAGGTTATTGCAATGGTCTTCTTTCTGGTCTTCCTAAAACAACTATAATTCAGACTCAGACTACTTTTAATGTCAATTTCGTTGCAGCTTTTACAAAATTCAGCTGTTGATGAAGACCAGACAGAGAGCTCATATTACTCCAGTTTTAAAATGTCTGCATTGATGACTTGTGTGCTTCCAAATGTATTTAAAAATAATTGTATTAGTTATACGCTCTTACAGGTTTTACTCTTAAAGTAGTTGTACAACTTGCTTTAAGTTTATTAACCTTCCAGAGCCCTTAGGTCTTTGGGGACTGGTCTATTGTTTATTCCTGTGATGGAAACTAAAACATATGGAGAGGCATCTTTTAGTTTTTGTGGTCCTCACCTTTGGAACAGCCTCCTCAGATCTTCATATTCTTAAAAGAAAGTTTAAAACCTATTTATTAAAGCTTGTAAGGTAAAGAAGGGGTTAGGATTTTTCATTTCATTTTCAATGTAAAGCACTTTGCGTTGTATTTCTTTGTATGAAGAAGTGCTCTATACATATCGATTGGTTGGTTGATTTATTGATTTAGGGTGCTAATAGTGAAACCAATAAGACACAAGCTTGTGGTGTACTGAAGATAAATTTTTCTGTTTCTGCTTTTATCACAAATAGTAGCACACCACTTTAGTAACAGAGTTCAGGCTTTATAGACCTGTCATCCATTGCACATATCAAAAATACAAACAATGAAACCTTGAACGGTTGAAATCAGACTTCAAATAAAAGTCTGCTTCGCAATTCAGTTCATTCACTTATTTTAAATATCTTGCAAACAATATAATCTGTTTCTTTCTAAAAGATAATCGACATGTGACATTACTATAGAAATGTCAGAATGAAGTATGTGTTACCGTCGAAATATGAAAATACTGTTTAAAAATTTTCTTTTTTTTGTAGTTTTCATTATCACTCAGGTCCTCTGCTGATAATTCTATCATAGTAATATCAGAATGTAAATGTTTGAACTCCCCCCACATGCCCCCACCCCAGTCTTCGAAAACATAAACATTAGTCCCTAGTGACTGTCTCTCTCAACTCGAAAGTATATATATATATATATATATATAACTATATATATATATTAGTAAATCATAAACATCTGGCTTAACACTGCTGTGAGGAAACGATATCTTGGGGATCTGTCCACACGAGGAACCAGCCTACCCAGGACCACAGAGGGCGCCACCTCAGGACCACCCAGAACAGGGCAGGCCGGGTTCCTACCACAGCATTATGGCTGCAGCACGGCACCCTTAGCAGCCCAGGCAAGAGCAATCACCATGACAACGACCCTGTCATCCGAGCAGGCAAAGCCTCCGGTGTGGAGGATCCCCTGAGGAAACATGAATGTGAAAATGGTATATTTGTCATAATATCACAGTAGTCCTTTATTCTAGTATACTATGTTTTATTTGAGAAATCCACATGCTAAATTTGAGCTGTCAAACAGTCTATCCATCCTGTTAACATCCGGTTCTTCTCCTTATAATGTGCCATATGTTTCTTTCAAAGGTTAGAACTGGGGGAAGACAAATCATATACATGTACTATGTCTGTTTTAAGTAGCAAAGAAAGGAATAACAACAGTCCTTCCATTAAGAGATGTAAATATTGTAACATGTGTCTCAAACATTTTAATATATCCTCACACTCATTCAAATGACTCTTTCTATGGGTAGTGATGCTCATTCAAACCATCACAATAGTTGGCTTATGAACCTTTCATTTAAAGCATCCCCTTTTTTCCCATTTGGCATAAACAGATCCAGTCCATTTTTCAGTAAAATAGCTGGTAGACTTTCATGTTACATTTCTGGAAGCAGTGATAAACTATGTTGAGTGGCAGTGGTTTGCTAAGGTATTCCTAAGCCTATAGCTATATTGATCATGTCAGTTTTTCATGCAGGGCTGCATGGAAACTGGAAGGTTATCTGCCAATGGTTTCTGTAGTTGGCCTTTACTTACTGAGATTTCCTGAGGCTTAAGTCATCTTTTCACAATATTATGAACTGCAGATGTAAAAAAAATACCTAAATTCTTTGTATTTATTACAAAGATATTTATCTATATATTTTTATCTGTGTTTTTTGACAAGGTTAGACAGAGTGGTGAGCCCAAAGCTATCCTTGTTCAAAAAGAAAAATATTTTGGTTGCCATTTCTTTTATACTCAGTTATGACACCCTTAACTGTCAACTAAAGACCTCCTGAATGTTAAATCCTTCCTAAACCAAGGTTGAAAAAGTCACTTGACTATCAACCTTAGATTTCATAAATCCACTGTTGGTGACCAAGACCACCTTTTGCTCAGCAGGAGAAAGGTTGACAGAGTGAATAAACATATGCAGTGCGCACCTGACTCAGCTGGTTTGAAGTCGGCCTCAGATCTGTGTGTGACTGCTGCCTTGTGATGTTTAAAACACTTGCAAAGTGGATCTGAAGTTAACACAAGATGCAAAATATCCTCAAAAATCATGTAGGATACCAACACTGATACCATTTCTGCCTGGACCTAAACATTAACCAAATACTTACTTGCTCTACCATCATCATTTTTAATGTTTAAACCCTGCAAATCCGGAAGTGATTGACTTTTCAGGTGTTTTAAAAAGTTAGAATTTCTTCTGTGACAGGCCTAATGAATACATACAGTGTGAGTGATAGGTGAAGTAATTCTTGTTTGTTTCATCAATGAAACCCAATTTCATGTTTTTACCGGTTTTATTCCTGTAAAAATAATGTTTTATTATGACATCAGTTAGTTCATGTCTAAGAGGATAATATGCTCATTGAGCTGTTAATTAAGTCTGAGGAATATTTCAGATATAACTGGCCATGCCTACAGGCATCCGGAGAGGGGGGGACTCTCTGTGCATGCTTCACTTTCGCCGGAGCTGCTACAGATGAAGCATTGCATCAGTGTCTGTCTAAATATATTCCTATTCCAAGTATGAAACAATGCTCTGAATCTATAAGTAAGTTGATGTTGAAACATTTCTTAGTAACTGACTGACTGAGTGTTAAACATTTTGATGGGAGTTGTATTTCTTTTTTTTTTTAAATTAGCAGCTAGCTCAATCATGTTAACCCGGGGTAGCTCCATTACATATTATTTGCATTGTGGTTGTGCTCAAGTCCTGTAAGACACAAACAGCATGTGCTTTTGCAGTTTTTAGTGACGCATACCCTATCAATGGCTAATTTAGCATCCATCTTGGATCCTGGCTGTACTGTGAGCTCTCTCCAGCCAGTAAAAAACTGGTCTTATCTTGATTTTTGCCTGATCTCCTGCTCTGTCCCTCTCCCTTTCTTTTCCTCTCTTCTTCCGATAATGTCTTGTAATGTTTCTTTGCTCAATCCGCCACAGTGCACGTTCAAAATGGGATGGTGCTGCACATAACAGCACATAAATGCACATAATAGATGTTGCTGTGACATCAACATAGACAGGAGCACAGAGTTTTAAGGTCGGAAAGTTAAGAAATTCATCCCATCCCGTCCTGTCCTCTTCTGCTTATCCGGGGTTGGGTTGCAGGGGCAGCAGCCTGAGCAGGGCAGCCCAGACTTCCCTTCCCTGGCCACATCAGTCAGCTCATCCGGGGGATCCCGAGGCGCTCCCAGGCCAGCCGAGATATGTAATCCCTCCAGTGTGTCCCGGGCCTACGCAGACGTCTCCTCCCGGTGGGACGTGCCCGGAATACCTAGGCGTCCAGGAGGCAACCTGACCAGATGCCCGAGCCACCTCATCTGGCTCCTCTCGATGCGGAGGACCAACACCTCTACTCTGAGCCCCTCCCGGATGACCGAGCTTCTCACCCTATCTCTAAGGGGGAGCCCGGCCACCCTGCGGAGGAAACTCATTTCGGCCGCTTGTATTCGCGATCTCTTTCTTTCGGTCACTACCCAGAGCTGGTGATCATAGGTGAGGGTTGGAACGTAGATCGACTGGTAAATCGAGAGCCTCGCCTTTTGGCTCAGCTCCTTCTTCACCACAACGGACCGATGCAGTTCAAGTAAAAAATTAATCTTTAAAAAAAAACAAAAAAAACCCATCAGCATTGAAAATTTCCCTCTGTGAGAAATGAAGTATTTTTCTTGTCATTCAATTCATTTGTGCTGCATTTGATACAGTTGACCACCATATATTACTCAAATGACTGGAGAACTGGGTGGGCCTCTCTGGCATTATACTAAACTGGTTCAAAACATACTTAGAGAGCAGGAAGTTCTTTGCGTCAACAGGTAAGTTTACTTTTGAGCAGACAATAATTACATGTGGAGTTCCCCAAAGTTCCAACTTGGGGCCTCTTATGTTTAACATCTCCATGCTCCCGCTGGCACAAGCCAAAAAGACCAACAAATCAGTTACCATAGTGATGCAGATGACACACAGATTTATATTACAATGTCACCAGTATGAACCTTTATGACATGAGAACCATCATTAACGTAAAAAAAAAAAAATGTTGATCACTGTTTTACTTTTTTGTTACACGAATATTTGTGCTTCACTTTGGAGTGTCTTTCTAAATATCTTCACATTCCAGTTGAGTTTAGCCCGTAACACCGTGAAGTAAGCCTGTGGTTAAAGGGTCATTTATGCTCCCTTTACGTATGTAGATAGATATGTACATTTCAAACCTTTACGTTAGCAATGTTATTAGGAAATATATCCACCAGAGTCATACCACTCAACACTGCCCCCCACGGTCTCCAATGGTACTGCTCCGTTCGCTGCGTTGGGCTACACATCCGTAAGCTCTCTGAAAACAGACCAAATTACAAAAGAAAAGGCACTATATCCGTCTGTAGCGTAGAGCATAAATGGGCCTTAAGAAGTATACCACTACCCTGATTGACTAAAGTGAAAGAAATGAAGGGCATTATTTCCAACTGAGATGTTTTATTTCTGCCTGATTTCAGGTATCAGTTCCAGCTATGAGCTCAAGCGAGACCATCTAAGATGTAAATGCCATTGGGTTGAGAGGAAAGGATCTCATCTATTTTCTGCTTGGAGTAGGTCCGCATCTGGACATCCATCATAGTCGTGGCTATTGTCTGTGTGTGTGTGTGTTTGTGTGCTGTTACTGTCTTATCATTCTCCAAGATCACAATATGGGCCAAAGCACATCAGCGAGTGTAATTGGACTTCTGACTCCCTGGAATCTCTCCTGTACCATTCCCTGCAAAGTCAAAGTAGTGTGTGTATGGCAAGGGGGGGGGGGGGGGGGGGGGGGGGGGGGGGGGGGGGGGGATTAGAAAAAAGATGGCAGCAACTACTTTTTTAGGATGATATCGCAACTGTGTCTGACATCTGTGTAATGGTAGTCTCCAGGTTGCGGGTAGTGAGCGAGGGTGACACGGCGTCAGATATTTTATGGAGAGATCTCCACAAACAAAGAGAGATAGGCGGGAGGAAGGGGAGGGAGGCAGGGCTGGTGTCAGAGCAAAAGTCAATGAGCGAGACACAGCAAGAGAGACTACATCCTCCCACTTTATGTTGTGATTGGCAGATACATGACAGCTTTTCTGCCTGCAATTTTTTTTTTTACTCATTCCTGCTTTCACTATCACAGAAAGCCACTGTGGAAAAGTGATCATGATGGAAGCACTTCCATTGGAAACTCCCCTGCATTATCATCATTGGAATGTAGAACCACACGGCTGTAAAGCTGTAATTAAGAAGTAGTTAGCCATATGATGTTGCCTTAGTGTGCTTCATCAGCGGGAGTTCTGGAGACTTGCCAGCTTAGAGACTCTGGCTGCTGTTTCCACGGTTCCACAGGATTTTCAAAGTCTGGCATATTTGCATTTCTTTATTTCAAAGGTGCTGTTCTGATGAAAAGAATATTTCAGCTATCATAACACGGCAGCTGCAGAGATCTGTGCCCACGGTGACCTTGCTACCTTTCATTTGACGGCTATTCAGATGTCATAATGACATACATTTTTGTTAAAATCCTTGCCAATTGGTTGTCTGTCCTTTTAATGCAAAAGTATAGGGGATATAAGGAATATCAGATTTTTTCTTTCAAAATGATATTTTGAGGTATGAGGCAAGGCAAGGTTATTTGTGTAGCACATTTCATGTGCTTTACATAAAACATTAAAAGCTTTACAGCAGGTTGAAGAGGAAGCATTAAATCGTACATTAAAAACAAAGTTTAAAAAGCAAATGAAACTAAATAAAGATTGAAAAAGCTAAAATAACAAAAGATTAAGCTCAAGAAATAGAATTTACACTAAAAGGAATTTACAGTTGTTTTGATAAAAGATGGCAAATATAAATCCCTGATTTAAAACTGTTGAGTTTCAGCAGACCTGCAGTTTTCTGGGAGTTTGTTCCACATGTGAGGAGCATAAAAACTGAGCTGAGGGATCTGGTTTTACAATCAGAAATATCTTGAATGTATTTTGGCCCTAAACCATTCAGTGCTTTGTAAACTAACAGCAGGATTTTGAAGTTGATTCTTTGACA
>JAOXYM010000026.1:11639135-11656613 GCA_028567055.1 Leptatherina wallacei
TAGTTTCTGTTTTATCTGCACTACTTACACTACTTCTTGATGCCTTTTTTTTTGCTGTTTTTCTTCTTTTTGTCAAACCCAGACAGATAATGTCTCTTCATTTTGGTAAACACGCTCTCACTTTTTTGTTTGCATAAGATGCACGCCGCTACTTGCTGAAACAAGAGGAAAAATCTTCTTTTCCCTCTGAATTAGTGCACATTATGCATGTCAAAAGCCTCATGATTGTAACAAATTGTTCCATCGTGTAAAGAAGCAACTAATAGGATCACTTCATCCACCGTCTATGTAAACATGTCAGTTGGAATCTCTGATCAGATAGATTCAATTCAGATAGTTGAAATATTTCTCCATGTAAACACAGCTATTGTCACTGCTCTGTGGTCAGGTCTTGACTTTTGTCAAGAATTGGCACAGTATAAATTGTCCTGAAGCTCACCCTCTTATTTCTCAACTAAAGTGCATAAACTTTAAATCCCAGTGCTTTACTTCTGCAATGTTTTTAGTGTCCACCCCAAATCTAATTTTACTAGCAAACAACAGCTCTCAAGAGCCAGGGCTAACTAGATAGGATTAGCAGGAGTGAGAAAGTACATCTTCATTGGGAATGTTCCTGCTAATTGAGGGCATTTTCTGATAGCTCAGTTACCTGTGAAGTCTACTTGACAAAATTATATGTTTTTTTTGGTCAAACAATGCAACTATATGATTTTGGGCGAGACATCGTAGGTGCAATTGAACATAAAACTGTAATAAAGAAAAAAAATGAGTAGCCTAATAGATGTTCCTCTCAAATCCTAAATGAAGCACAGGGGAATAGATGCCTGGGAGTCTTTGTGGAGTCTATAAGCAACAGACACATGAAAACTTGATTGTGACCCGTCTAGCAACCCGCCAGCTGGCTGTTATGTAATTTTAAAGATTAACTTCAGAGGCTATTTTCTGTTTGACAGCAATGTTAGAGAGCTTTCCAAACCCCACAGTCCTCATTTGGTCCCCATGACTCTGGTCCAAATGTAACTAAAATAAGAAAACTGTGGCAAAAATGTTGACATATTGATTGTCAAGTAACTTACTGCAATACTACTTATTTCTTTTAAAAAGTTACTTAAACTATAATATCCTTTTTGGTGAGCTAATGTGCCTCTAGCTAGCATAACTTATAACAAATGCTAATGCTAAAGTTTAGCAGCAGTAATTAGTTTGCATTTCATGGACCGTTTACATTCAGTGAATTTTAGAATGTTATTATTGGTTAAGCAAATGATTGTCTTTCAGTTTTCATATGATATTTATGCACTTTACAAAAAGCTGGAGAGAGCACTCAGGATTGAAAAAAGTTTTTAATGTTATCTTTTAATGTTGTTTAGCATAAAAAAATGTTTGTTTTTTTTAAATTGAGGCTCACTGTGATTATCTCATGATTTTAGGAAACCAACGCTTGTTATCACGTGATAAATTTAAAAGAACGTACACATCAAATATGTCATGTCTACAGTGAAGGTCATGGGTACAAGGAGGCATTAAATGTGTATTAACTAGTGATGTAACTCACTTTTATCAAATGATGGAGAAGGATGATGAAATATAACTTTTCTACCACTTCACTTCTGCCCATAAGTTTCAGTTTATTTCTACCAAGAAGTCTAATGTACTTAAGATACCTGATCTCAAAATTTTAAAGGGCTTTTTCATTGTAAGGTTTAGGTGGAAGTTAGGTTTAGGCATGTAGCTGGGGCAGAAGTTAGGGTTAAGGACATGCAGTGTGTCAAAAATAGATTGTGGGCATTTCTTTTTGAGTTAGAAGCTTTAATGGCAAAATAGTCCCTATCTCCCCATTGTAAAGAATCCTTTAAAAAAAAAATCCTGAATCCATCTAGTGATCCAGATCACCCCCAACATTTAATCACTTGTTCCTTATTCAATTTCTGAGACTTCCTGCAAATTTCATCAAAATCCATCCATAACGTTTTGAGTTATGTTGCTAACAGACAGACAGACAACTGAATACATAACCTCTGCCTTGGAGGGGGGCAACAAAAGAGGTTGCACATGCCTGTCCATCAATGTGACCTGCTTATAGAAGCAAGTGGGTGTTTGTGTAACATACAAAATGTGCATATGGATTTAGGTGTCAGGGTGTGTGTCTGAGTGGTGGATGCAGCAGACAGGCAGCTTCAGGTCAGCTGAGCTTTGTGCTGGGATTAGTTGCCTGTTGGCAAAGTCAGAGCCTCCGAATCACTTTCCCCTCAGGCTCTTTGTCACTCCGCCACAAACAGACAAAGCGACAAGCAGACGGTGGGCCCATTTGGTTCAGGACCATTTCCTCTCTTCCTCTTTCGCAGCTCAATAACACTTACTTACCGTCACTGCAGCATGAAAAGCTTTAAGTTCCGATGTTTGGTTATTTCTCTTTTTACAATTTACATTACATGCTGAACCGATTTTATGGCCTTCTTTAAAACAAAAATTCATTGCCATGTCTACAGCTGCAAAAAGTAGATCCTTTTACCTGTGTTGACTCTTGGGAAGTTTTAAGTTTTTAATGTCATAAAATTTGCTCATTAATAACTATTACAGTTTGACTCATTGGCATCTGATGGTGCAGCACACAACTTGACAAAGCCTGTAATTAACTCTATAAATAAAGCATCCGCTGGTGACTGGCACAACCTTTATTTTTAAACAAATGCCTCGGTATGGAGGTCATAGTGCAATGCAGGAAGCTGCATGAAGTGGCACGCTGCTTGAAAGCCGTGCTTACGCACACCCTTCCGCTACAAGTGTGTGTGTGTTCGTTGAATACCACCAGGATCTTGTCAATTAACTGCTGAAAACAATCCCTCACTGCCGTAGGGGGTTTAGCAGCTAACTAGGAGGGCAGTGCCAGTTAGAGGGGAAATTGGCCGCTCCACTAGGCTGCATGATGATGCTCAGGTGCAGAACAGAAATGCTCATTAATTCCTGGTACCTGCGGGTAGTGAGCATACCTGATGGAGCCAACATTCGAGGGCTTTTGCATCACAAATCTTCATGTAAAACAGGGGGATTAAAAAACCTAATGAGACTTCTTTTGCATCAGGATCAAACGAAGACTGAGAAAAAAGAGGTCAAGCGCCGAACAAATGCCTGTGTAAAAGTTAGTATTGACTTTTCAAGCCCAATTACAAGACACGCATGTTAATCCAAGGCTCATAAAAGTTGAGGATAAAATGTTAAATTGACCAAACTGGTACTCCTTGAAACATAGTGTCATGATGAGTTTTTAGTCTAAAATACAACCCCTCGGTTGTCCCGATTAATACACCATAGGGACAGCAATGAAAAGAGAATGAAATGCAAGAAAGCTGTGATTGAAAGTGAGACACTAAAGCGTTGCTTTTAATCTCAGAAAACTTTCAGCAGGGACTTTAAACCTTTGGAGCCTCCTGTCATCACTAACTCCTGCCGATCCACAGAAGGAACCGGAGAATAAACAATGTACAGAGGAGATAATCTCTCTTAAAATGGCCAAGTGAAGCTTAAGAGCCTCTAAGAGACTTTCAGACTGGTTGGATACTTTCAATGTCTTGTTTAAACCACCTTCACATCAAAGTCTATCTGTACCATAATTGAGTAAATCTAATTTATTCAAGGTGTCCTAGAGGGGAGGTTGTTAGTGCTTGTAAACAATATTTAAACTTGGCCACTCATGCCTGGTCTGAACCAGCAGGGGAGAGTCAGAGATTGCAGAGAGAGTCACAATGGTTGAGGGAGCTTGAGAGTGAGTGAGTTAAAGGGAAGAGAGAGACGGGGAAAACAAGACAATGAATTTCTGTTACACATTAAAAAAAATAGTACAACATGAAAACTGTATAAAAAGGAAAAAAGCTACACCCCATAAAGAAAACACTGGGGTTAAAAAAAAGAGAGAAAATAATTAAGAAGTATATTATCGCCTGATAATTGCTGGGATAGGCTCCAGCCCACCCGTGACCCTGAATTGGACTAAGCGGTACAGAAAATGGATGGATGAATGGATGGAAGAAAAAAAATCAACAAAACCTAAAAACATTAATAACAAATAAGAGCAACAACTGTAAAAGTATGTATAAGAGTTGATAGAAAAAACTGTTTAACTGGTTAAAACAAAACAATAAAAACAGAATAGAGAAAGCTTAATAAACAGTTTGTGTTTAAAATAAGTAAAAAGTAAATAAGTTTTAAAATTGGCTAAAAGATTTCAAATTTAAAAAAAAATTAGACTAAAAATTGATAGAAAATAACATCTATTAAATTGAATGAGCATAGCTGGTGAAGTTACACTGACATCATGACATCATGTGTCCCTCAAAACGCAAGAGGAATACACCTGTGCTCATTTCCCCATGTAATTTTTCTTTCAGAAACTTTCAGAAAGGAAAAGAAAAAAGGCATGTTTTGTATTTGCACAGTGGTATTGCAATAAAAAGAAAAAGTGTTGAATCCAATATTTTAACTTTACTTTCAGATATCAAAGGATCAATACACCCATTTCTACTTTTCCTTGACAGAAAAGCCTGAAATGATAAAATAATAATCTATCAAATGGAAAACAAAACAACGCATAAAAAACTTCATGGTACGCAATCTCCAAAGATCACTAGATTAATTCTGCCTCAGAATTTACACATTACGAATTTCATATTTTGGATTCAGGATTAAAAAATCTCCGGTATTTCTTTTATGTATTTCATCTAAGTGTTTTTAAAAAGTTTAAACATATTTTTATTTACTTCCCAGCATGCATTTAGCTCTTCATCTCATATGAAAGAGAATTTCTGATGGAAGTTGCATCCCTTTCTATGTTGGTTTTAAGCAGAATCAGTCATCCATCTGATCACATTAAACCATCATGATGATGGATCTTTACTCCTCATATCGTGCCTCGTGGGAGTGTGGAAATCACCTTAAATTTAGAAAAAAAATAAATGAATAAAACGAAGGACAGAAAATGTTTTAGTTGGTGTTTTAAACCAGGAATTTATAAAGCAGTTGCTTTATTCATTTGTAAACCAGCACAGAAATTTCCTCATATGAAATAATCTTTAATTTAAAATGAGTCAACCTAAGTTGTGCAATCTTAAAACCAGATTTAAAAAAATTGACAATCTGAAATTTCAAGGTGGCATTTTTTTAAACGTTCTCAACAGCTTTTTTTTTTTTTTTTTTTACAGTATAAGTTGTTTGTTTCAAATCCCCAGATTTATGGAACTTTGAAACAACATCACTTAAAAGTTTCAAAACTTTGTTTCGGAGCTATAAGCTGTGGCTGAGAAATATAGGTACATCAAGTCCCCGAGGATCCGACAAGACTACATCCCCAAGCTGCCTTAAATAAAGGTCACTATATCTGTCTGGCAATGAGGAAGTAGGAGAGTCACCGGGAAAGTCTGATAAGGGGACAGCAGCGGGCTCTCGGAAGGAAACTAAAGGTCACATTTGTACTGTTAAGGACTCTGCGGGGTCACCGAGGTGGCATCCGTCCTCACGGGAAGCTTAGACCAGCCCAAGTCTGCTGCAGGAATTTATTTATTTGGTTTGCTTGGTGAAGAAAGGATGAGTATCGATTTGTAGAGTCGAGACGAGTAAAGAAGAATTGTCTATATGAGGGTGTCTGTGTGTTTATGGCTTCTCAAACTTCTCTTATGGCTTGTGCTAATATCCGCTGTTCTCTCACACACTTTCCACCTGCTACCTTCCTTAATTCCACACAGCAGCAGCGATAGGACAAAAAAGAAGTAAACATGCCTTCTTCTCCTGGAGTTTCAGCAATCTTTTCATGCTGTACCGAGTGGTTATATGAGGATAAATTACTGATGTTACTAAAATGACTGGATGAAAGCAGGAATTCAGTCAAGGACAGACGCACCGCTTAGTTTGTGGTGACCCCAACAAAATGCTCACATTGTAAATAACACCCCATAAAAATCTGGGTTTCATTTAACGGTTTTACCTTTTCTTTTCAGAAATACTCAATTGCATTTAAGTTGACAACTGTAACGGTGGGTTTTTCATTTTTTAAACATTCAACAAAGAACCAACAGGGCATTTTCCAAGAAAGGGGCTTCAATTTTTTGGGTAAAAAGATTAAAGGAAAAAAAAAAAGAGCTTTTTTTTTTTTAATAGCAAGTAAACAGGTTCTTGTACCCTCAGAGAGTTGCTCACCCCTAAGAGGGTCTTCTGCAGATGGGCCTAATTGCTGGTTGGCCATTTTACTTGGGGGACAAGACAGTGGCATGAAATATTAACAGAAACTCTTGGGATACAGGCAGGACGCCCATGACAGTTGGAGAGATTTATAATTAAGCAGGCGAGGATTTAAGACCCACACACTCCCATTTTTCTCCCTTCGACCTCTTTTTTTTCTCTCGAAGGCACAAAACAAGTGGGCGCACAAACACACAAGCACACGAGAATGAAGATTAATACATGGCTGGCCACGCTGACAAAACCAAACTGTACAGTCAAGAGTCATTAATGCCTTCATGCATCCCAGAGTGCACCACAAGCATTGAGCCCCATGCCTGCAGAGACACAGTGAAGGTCAAGGGTCATAAATTTTCCGAATGTTGTCTTCACAGACAGTTAAATGTGGCCCGCTGTCCTTCATGCTCTTTGGGCTGTTTCAGGAAGAGGGTATTGTGGCTGGACTCTCTTTTAGCTTTCGATTTTAGAGAAACGAGTCATGCAACCCCACACAGTTTATTCAAGTTCAGGAGATTACTGTCACATAAAAATGACGAACGAATTCAAACACATTTGTCATGTTATTATGGACTTCTTTGACAGGAGGCAGTTTTATGATGCGTGTGTCAGATGGTACAAGAGATGCAGGCCCAAAAATCTGATGCACGCATCGTACTCGACTGTTCATGTGAACCCTCTGAGTAACAGATGGCTGGATTTACAAGAACATTTTTAGGAAATGCCACTGTCAGAGCTTGTAAATAAACAACAAAAACTCAAATGTCTCAATCTGGAGAAAAGTAAAACGTGGTGTAGAAGTTTCACGGTCACCCTGAAGAACAGTAATTCCAAAATCTTTGCAAAAGCTCCACACATGTAAGAAAACAAAAATTAAACATAGGGTAGGAGATGTTTTACAGGAGCATTTTTTACTATAGTGCTTAAAATCCCCTTCACCTCCAGATTGCAGCCAATTAATCAAATGCTCCAACACAAAATAAAAAATTTGAATCACCTGTGGAATGGATAGGACTGAAAAACACACCATCCAATCATTAAACCAGCGCGTTCTAAACGATTGGATGGACATTTGTCTATCAAACTCAACTGCCATTTGTCCCTCCCCCCTCTGTGTTCTTCATAGACATACGGTGTCCCTGTGCTCTAGGCAAGGCAAGGCAGGGCAAGTTTATTAAATAGCACATTTCATGTACAGGACAATTCAAGGTGCTTAACATACAAACATCAGAAACCTTACAGCGGGTCTTTTGAATTGTGTATATTCGAAATGTAGCTTGCTCAAACCAGTTCTCCAGGATCTCCTACGCTACCCTTAACGTTGATTTTGGATTCCATCCTATCACAAAATAGTGTCCTAAAACCACCCAGACAAACATTCAAGATACAAATAATCACCAAGTACATAAAACATGTTTTGAAATGATTGAATTACTAATCCGCAAAAACAGAGAATTTTGTTTGTGTTCTTGACGTGGCAAGTACAAGATTTTTTACATTTTTTATTTCATACTTCACAAGACACTTTGTCCATGGCGGTGCAAGGATGGTGTCCATGGTTGTGTCTCAATCAGCGCACTAGTGCACTTTTGAGCACTACATCTAAGTGCGCTAGTGCGTACACACCATTGACTGTATAAGAAATGGACAAAATTCAAAATCGCCTTCAAACTCTGAGCTACGAGCTAACAAAGCTAACCCGGAGCTAACCAGCTAACGGGTGTAGGCGGGCTAAAGCTAAGGTGCGCTGTTAGCCGGCTAAAAACCCAGGTTGTGCTACTCTGTGCTTCGTTTTGCCAGATATTTGCCGCCTGACAATCAAAAGGACACGCCCCTAATTAAGAAGAATGTTAAGATGAAATAACATCTAAACAGATAAGGTAGAATTTTTTTCACTCCCCCCACAGTTGTCACAAAGGTAAACTTGAACTATTAAACCTAAAATGGTTTTTTGAACCAGGCTGTAAACATGTTTATTTTTCCTGTGAAGTTGACCTTTTTAACATGGGAGTCTATGGTGATCTGCTCTGTTTTGCAGCCAGCACCTAGTGGGTGAGGAGGGGAACTGCAATTTTTGGCACTTCCGTATAGGCTTCACGTTTCTAAGCCCGAGGTTGCCCCTTGGTACACATGCACATTTAAGCAAAGACTGAAAGTACCCTGATGCTGCCCAAAAAATGACCGAAAATCTAGTGTATAATGATGCACACTACTCGCACTAAACAGACACCATATTGGTGATGTAGAGGAAGGGGCGTGACCTATACCGACTTAGTACAGTTAGGACAGTAAATATTAGCAGTTTTTAGCCTGTTTAGCAGACGTAGATAGGTTATACGTGCTACAAATGATTAATGTTATGGTTTGCAGACGTTTATTTGGCGGATATTTTTTGTGCTCTCTCAGTTCTCAGCTCCTCAAACTGAGACCATACCACTATCAATTGGATATAAGTCACTGATTGTTCATAAGTACTTAAAACAACTCTTTTGGAGAAAAAAAAATCCCTTATAAATCACAGACAAAAAGACGTCATATCTAAATTGTTGGAGTAAAGAGGATTTACAGATTATTTTACAAAAGTGAAACAAATGTATCCCCTGAGCACATTTACCACACTGCTCAATTTACTTGAAAACAGAACAAAGGGACTTGAGTGTAGTAATTATGCACCTTTCGTCATATTCTATGCAGCTTTTGATGCTGAGTTTATGAAAAACCTCCATCAAATCCCCCACTTAGTTCCAAAAGAGACGTTTATCTTTGTTTTTATGTTGTTGTCGAAGTACAGATTATGCTTTTAAACTCTCCTGCCAAAAGACTTGCTGTGTCTCATAAAGTTTCCAGCTTTTCTGAGAGTGAAATCTATCCTGCAGAAAAATAAGCATTGTGCTGTAATTCCAGCCTGCGGGGCACAGAATTGTGAAACAACACATTAACTTGTCAAAGTGGATGTAGTAATTTGCTTTGCTTTATTACTGGATTAAAAGTGTTGCTTTTAAAATGTGCTACACCTGCTCATGTGTGTATGTAGTCTTTTTTGTGTGTATCTAGTCTTTTTTGTGTGTATAAACTCAGTCGTATGGTTATTCCATGTAGTTCATTTTTTTATGTGTACTGTGTATGGATGTATGCATGGACATGCAGCCATGCATAAACTTTGTTGTTTTTTTTTCATTGTAGTGCACTGTTCCAACTATATGTATGATTGATAGCATACTTATTATACATAAAGGGAGAAAGGAAAATGTATTTTGATCCATTATGCAAGTGTAAGGAAACTGTATCTCCACAGGCTTTGCATATGGTTTGCTCCGATATCTCAAAAGTGTAAAAAAGAAATAAAAAAATGTAAGCACTGCAAAAATGAGCATAATTTGCATACTTACAAAATCTCAGCAATATCTCCAAGCATCCCAGACAATATTTGCCCCAAAAGCAAACACACAGCTTTGAGTACAATTCAACTCCAGACGAGGGAAAGAAAAATAATGAGGTCTGTTTTTGCCTGAAATCGAGAAATGGATGTGGATATTTGACCTGGAAATATAGAATAAAATTTAACTCCAATCTGCATAAGTTACTGTCAGCGGGGAGAGGTAGTCAGGGACAGCACTTATTGTTGCTTATGGTGTTACTGACACAATACAGAGTGTATATGAGGATGTATCAAGTGTGCTCCACATGTACATGCACATTTGAACCACATGTGAGTCGCATGACAATCACGTATGAATCACATAGGGTTTAAATGATTTTCATACATGCATTATGCAAATCACATGAGGTATCGTTTTCTATACAATCTTCTTTTTTTCTATTCAGACAAGTAGTATGATGTAACATATCTTGACATGTTTCGGCTGTCACCTGTGTCCATTCTAGCCAACCTGTCAGATCTGTTGGGAAGGCCACGCCTCCAAAGAACAGCTGATAACACGTCAACATCGCGTCAGCGGGCCTGTTGTCCACAACATGTGAAAAAAATTCATGTGAGCCAAACATTTTAAAACCATATTTGCACATGTGGTTTCACATGTTTGCACATGGTCATGTGTTTTCAACCACATGCAAATATTTGGTTCATATTTTGTTGAAATTCGTGTAGTGTTTCTGGAAGGGTTATGTGCTTTGTAATGTATGTAGAACACCCACTCATAAGATCATAATATGTATAAAAAAAAGCACCCATTTAAATCGCCAAGGTGACAGGTTGTATCAGCTATAACTTGGACATACACACAATGAAAGACACAAGTGTACTTTGTTTTTAAGTCAAATGTCACAACAGTTTATTTTACATGCCAAGCTGCTAGTTTGGAGCTGATTGGAGTGTAAGGAGAAGGTGAGCCTGCTCAGTCTGTGAAAAGGCATTATATAAAGTTAGATAAGTGGCCTCCTGTTAATACTGTCTGTTCTGCTTTATTCATCTGTAACATGCATGTACTGTGACTGCTATTTTCCCTGTGAAAGCCAAACATGCAGTTAGATATGTAGAAGAATATGGAAAGGAGACAGGTTTTACATGTTCAGGTTCAAGAAGAAATTGACTCCTTGTCAGTCATCTCGGGGGACTTTTAAAGATACAGTACAATACAACACACTTCAATGTAATTAAATTATAATCCAATTATGACAATGCCATGAAATTCAAACATGTTGCCAAAGAGGACGGACATCGGCAATAACTTTGGAGGAGCAATTTTGTTAGTAAAACAGAGTAAAACATTACAGATATCAGACGATCTTTCCAGGAGTGGACAATCCAGCAAGTCTGCCCTAATGTCAGACAATACAATGTGCTGGGCAATTGCATGTTTAATGCGTTAATGTTTAATGTTTAACTGTTTAATCTCTGACTCTGCAGGCCTAAATTAACATTTCAGTTTTTAAAGTTTGTGAAAGAAAAAAAAAAGTATTTGGTGTCTAAAAATGTTGCAAAAGAAAGCCTCTTATCTCTCAAAAGAACATGACAGCTCAGCATCTGTCAAGCACGGAGGTGGAGGGTTGATGACTGGCTTATTTTACAGCAAGACAACCCGGGCACCTTGCAGCCATGGAGTCAACTAATTACTTTTCTGCATAATAAAGTATTCTGGGGTCAAATGTGAGGCCATCTGTCTGACAGCTAAAACTTGCCTGAAACTGGCTAAAGTTGATTGCAATTTTAAAGGGAGGGGCAGGGCCACCCTTGAAATGTCATTGGCCACCTCAGATGATTGGTAACTCATTAAGTTTATCAACATGGGAACCAAAAGTAACCAAAGAAAACTTATATCTTCTTGTTTTTATCACAATCTGTTATCTGTTATAACTATTTGCAACTTGCTTTTATTATTGATTCTTAATCTAGATTGTTTTTGATTGTTTTACCTGTTGTGTCCTCTCAGGATCTTTTTTGCCCTTTAAAGCCCTCTGGGTTGCTCTTACGCATTTCATAAATTGCTAAAGTTGAGTTGAATGCTATCATGAAATATACATTTGTTTTTATGACATAATAAAAGAAGGTAGCAACAAATGTTACACATGTTCGTGTTCAATAGACTCAACATTATAAATGTGTAGCAAGACATGGGATAAGAGTGATGGGGTTTAAGCGGTTGATGCGTAACCCTTTATTAACTTTACAAACAGAGTCACACATCAATCAATCTGTGTGTTTATTTCTTTATCTCCTCAGAGAGATAAAGTAATATGTGTTTGTAATACCAATGATACTTCTTTAAATTCATACACTTTATAATGTTCTTTGAAATATGTAAACAGTGTTTTGGTTTTAACATTGGAAAGGACTCAAAGCTTTTATTTAAGGGTTTACAGAGACTTGAGAATCCTGTATTTCACACACTGATTCTAACAAAAGTGATATATTTTGACTGGCCACCCCACACAAACTGGTGTTTTATCTTGGCCACCCCATGACAGATTTCCTGGATACGCCTCTGGGTTATGTAATAGGAAAATCACCCCGACACAGCTGTGAATCTACAACAGAATGAAAAAGGGAAGAATCAAGGTCTTGTAAGGACCCAGTCAAAATTCAGACTTCAACTAGGACAGGGTAGATGCCTGTAAATCCTAATGAACTGAATCAGATTTGGCTAAAATTTCCTTCCCAATAGTATGAGAGATTGATGATATACAAAAAGAGATTACTTCAAGTTATTGTTGCTAAAGGTAGATCTACAGGCTGTTGATATTTACATAGTTTTTGGGAATGGATGAATAAATACATATATTCAAACATGAACAGACATCCCTATCGTAAACCACAGTAAATCGCTCGGAGAGATTCCTTTAAAAACTTTCCTCCCCAACTTTGCGTTCTGGAAGTGAAACTTACTAATACACATGTCAGAGCAGGTACAGTATCTCTTTTGTCAAGCACAAATACTCTGAGTTCCTGCCAGGCACAGTTAGTAAAGCTGGCAGTGAAAGTTTCATCGTTTTAATTTTTTTCTTTTTCCATTTCTTTCTTTTTTTTCATTAGAAAAAGTATATCTTTTAATGAGACGTGCCACTTCCCCTGACATCCTGAGCTGCAAACCTTCAAATTAATTTAATTGGCATGGGATGGAAAAAGGATATCAGTGTGGACCAAATACAGAAACGACCCCTCTGTTGGTGAAGCACTGACTATTTGAACTCTAAGGCACTAAAACCCAAAGATCCCTTCTGAAAAAATCAGCACCCGTACCTGCCACGGTCTAATAAGGAAACCTGCACCGTCTGATATTTTTCACCTAAATCATTTACAGTAGGTTGAACATGATCAAGAGAAAATTGTACAAATTGACACGGGCAAAAATCTTTCCTAGCACGGTGATTAAAATTTTATTTGTAGATTCATTAGGTGGGAGACACATGGTTCCTCCGGAGCTGCTAGTTCAATGTTTTAAGGAGCCAAAAATCAACATTTTCCGATTTTATATAGTGCATTTTGCATTCTGTCTTCCTCTCTGTGTGGGTGTCTCCAATCAAACTTTGCATTTACAAGCAGCCTATCCTCCAGAAACTTCCCCAAAAGTTCTGACCCACTTTATGCCTTCTCTTTGCATACTGGTAAACATATTTATGAACATGTAACTTCTGTATAATCAGCTTTCTGAGGTTCAACCGCATAAGGTCATTCGCTTCGCTGACGGTCTTATCTTTATCTTTCAGAACAAAGGGGATGAGAAAGCCTGATTAGGGCCTTCAGTTGTCTGTGTATGTGTGTGAGAGTCTGTATGTGTGTGAATATAAGCCTTCAAAACTTTGTCTTTTGTTGTTTCTGTGTGTGTTTTAGTGTGTGTTCTCACTCGCAGACCTCTGAGCCTTCTGTGTGTGTCAGCCTTGGACCAGAAACATGAAATTTGCATTCTTTAATTAACATCCAAGCATTCACTTGTGGTTGTAATTCCAAACTCGGCCTGCCGCTGGTTTTGGAATCACAAAGAGAAACAACCCTGGAGGGGATTTTCCGTTTTAAGCTGTGAATAACTGGACTTGATTGGGTGACATTTGAATGAGAGTTAGAAGCAATTGTGTAGAAGAAACAATCAAACACAGACGGGTAGCCTTTAGGAGTTTTATTTTTGTTGTGTTTTTTGTTTTTCTGTGCATGATAATGGGGAGCTGTTACTTAAGTGTGATATAGAATAAAGTCGGGGTTTTTCTCCTTGTTGACGTGAGTGAGAATGCATTGTGGCATGAGGTGTCAGGTTTGCTTATTTCTTCGGGGATGCGTGTCCATGATATCTTGTTTCCTTTTGTAATTACAAATACAATGGGAGAAGCAGGTTTTCCACTTCATTTCCTGAGTTATTATTGAAATAAAAAGCTGGCTCTTCAGTTGTCCATTTGAAAAAAAATCTTATTCTTATTGCACTTTATTAATAATAGACAAAGGGGCTATGCCAAGTATTGGCTAGGGCCATTACCCAATTAGATATCCAAAGTCTTTCACATGACTAGTCATACAGTATGTAACTGTAATTGTATTAGAGACTGTTATTTTGTAAATAAATAAATAGTGCCAACAAAAAGAAATATCCAAAATAAAATCAACCCAAAGCTTAGGGCTTTGGTGGATTGTTGTTGTTTTTTTTCCTTCTTTTTTGGAACAGGGGGGTTATTTATCTATTTATTTCTTTAAAAAAAAAGACTAATCCAGATTACAAAAGAACTGAGATAAAACAAAAAAATATCCTAATTGTAGCAAAAGACTGATTCTGACCAGTTTTGACAATTGCTAATTAAAATTAGAGCTAAGCATCCATTTTCAAGATCCCCTCATCTCATGATTGAGCAAATGACACTCTTACTCTTGTAAAAGCAGTAGGTGGTTATGATGATTAAAGAAAATCACTTTTTTTGAAAATTTGAAAAATGATCTAGTTATCATCAAAAATTAACTTTATGATCTCTAGAAAATGGAATGATTAACTCGTTAGCTTAAGATGATGGTATCAAAAATATATACTGGAACTGCAAACATGGCTGCTCTTGGCTTCTGTAGAGACTAGAAAAAAACTATGGAACAATTAAGAATTCAGTCTAGTCAATCTAGAAAATCTAAAATTTCTGGACTAATATAAGCTTGAGCTTAGCCTCGCTATTCTTTAGGGGTGGTCATGATGGCACTGGCCACCTCTGAAATCTGATTGGACACCCCAAGTGCCACCTCAGCTGATTGTCAAGTCTGTAGAGGAGGAGCAGGACAGAAATGTATTTCCAGAACGGCACATGGATCACAATTGTCATTATAGAACTTAGAAATTTTACAGTAGTTTCCATTAGGGCTGGGCAGATTGATCCAAATATCGATAGTATCAATACCAACGCCAGTATCAGTATTGCTCAATACTAATGTGATAAGATCGATACTTTTTTGTAGAGGACTTTGGGGGCAAAAAGCTAAAGAATGTGAATGAGAGCCAAATCAATAGTAGGTCTTGCTTTGGTTCATTCAATTAGCTCAGTTGATTTTCTTTTCTCAAACAATTCTGTGTGATAAAAAGGGAATAACAGTAATTCTATTATTTGTTTACATTGTAGATGTTCTTATTTTATATTGTTTACAAACAAAAAAGCTTAGATTAAAATTTCTCAGTTCTGCCATTTAATAAAATTGTTTAATTTGACAAAAATCTTTATACTGTGTTTTATTATGATCATAATCGTGATTAGTAATTGACAGCAAAATCTTTAAATTATTGTGAAATTTCAAGCAAAATGTAAACGGTATCGATCCTGGTGTCAGCAAAACTTGTCCTGGATTTAATTGATATTGGATTGATACCAGAATTTGCAGAATCACCCATCCTTTGTTTCCATAGAAAAGTAGTTTTCAGTAGTCATCAATTAAAAATATCGACATTTGGCTCCACATTTCTAGAAAAAGACTTTTTCCCTGTGCAAGTTCAAGTACTAAAGTTATATAAGGCTATTAACCAGATGTTAGCATGAAGCTACATACCAGTGCCAATTTAATTCAATGGAACCACAAGATTAGTCTTTTATTGATGATTATTCTTATTTGATCAACCAAAAGTTTCTTAAACACAGTGTACTTTTAGGTCACATGCATGCCTCTGTATGTAAATAAGAATGACAAAAAAACAAACAGCAAAAAATAACAACACCCAAAGCTATGAACTATGCGAAAAAAACATTAAAAAGACATCAGTTTCTCTACCACCCCAACCAGAGTAATGCTCCCAGATCAACCATCCATGTAAAGATGTTCTGGCTCAAACATAGAGCTTGTATTTTGGTTAGAAAAACCAAGTCATTTTCATCATCAGCAGCTGGCAACGATCTTTTTTTGTTTTCTGTGTGCAAAATTTCACATTGCTTCTTCTCTTCTCTTATGATAGACACTTGGACTCAAATTGATTTGTCCTCCAGCAGTACTGGATTTGCTGCTTTAAAATGAACTAACAAAGCTACTTTGGAATCATAATAAGTAGATATGACTCACTGAAGCATAGACGTCATTTTTACCTCATGAGCACAATTGTTTGACTCTTTGAGAATATTTCTGGTCTGTATAGTACTAGGAAATTGAGGTTAGTCATGTAATGCTCTGACATGCTTGTCAATGGTGTTTTTCTATTTTTTCTCCCTATTTATCAGAATACCTTCATGCTGCTCATATGTTTTCTGTTCTTGTGAGTAGCTTAACTTACTTACATGAAAAATTGAAGAGCAAAGCAAAGAATTCACATCTGTGATATGCATCTAACAAAACCCTCTTGACTCACTAAGAAAATAATGATGGGAAACTGAAAATGTATTAAAATATGCAGTAACAGAATCTATACTTCCTCATCTTTCCTTTACTTTTCCTCAACGGAAAGAGCCAGAGGGCAATAACCTTTGTTTCCTTCAATTTCTCCTTCACACTCATTGTCAAACACTACTATAAAAAATGTGGCCATCCAAGTGTATAGTGTTTGTTCCCATGAAGCTTATTATTATCATTCGTCTTCTGGGGTTCAGCCTCTGGGCAAAATCAGCTCGCAGTTGTCCTACACAGTCAGTACAAGCAGATATGGTGTAATATGCAATGATTTTAAACCAGTGCCTGTATATAGGAATAATTTTCAGCAGCTGTGACTCATTTGCATTAGTTTAATACTACATGGGAATATAATGGTAAAGTAAGGCTACATGTGGTATTTTTTTTTATATAATGATTAAGTCTATGACTAATTCTAGCAAAGACTGCTAGTACACATTACACATTATTGAAAATGTGCTATACAAATAAACTTGCCTTCCATGCAATTTCCCCTCGGGGATCAATAAAGTATAATTCATTCATTCATTCATTCATTGTCTATTAGCTACAGGTCAGAAATTCTGATTGACCGTTGTCATGGCTATAATCTACGTTGCACTAAACTGTAGTACCCTGTTTACCCCAAAAATATTTTACAGGTGTATTTCTTCACATACCCAAAATATAGTTGTGACAATTCATGGTTGTAGTGCATGAGATGGCTAAGGCCCAATCTCAATACTCCCCTTTAGCCCTTCCCCTCCGTTTTGTGCGTTCATGAGAGACCAAGGGGTGTCTTGATTCTCTTTCGGGGCGAGGGGTAGGGCTAAGGGGAAGGGCTGAATACCCCTTACAGCATAGGGTTTTCAGGTGCAAACTTCAGGGCAAAGGGGTAGGAGGAGTTATACACTTTCGGGTAGGAAGCAAACCTGGTGCCGAAAGACTCGTGCAGAAAGTAGAATTTTCATAAATAATAATGTTAAAAA
>JAOXYM010000026.1:11685158-11696861 GCA_028567055.1 Leptatherina wallacei
CCTGAAAGATGAGCCCAAATGCTCCAAAACACTGGCAGTATGGAGCTCTCTGCTATAAATATGGCTGGCAGCCAATGGCCAAGCCTTTTCTCATCTGCAAATCATTCTCTAAAGTATTGGCTTTCAGGAGAAAAAATTTTTACATTGAAAAGAACAAAAATAATGGTCCTCTATGGCTGGTTGTGTTTGTTTCAGACAGACATAATTTTCTTGTCACTTGTTGATCTTTGGCTTATCCTGATCATTGTGCCATTTTAATTTCCAATATTCTACTATTCCAATCATTTTTGTTTTTGTTTGTTTGTTTATTCACACAAAAATAACAATTCAACAAGTAGACAATGAATACACATAATTTAAAACAGTGCAGGAAGAAATGAAAAGACCATTTGCCTTATCAAAAGCCTCCATCAAAAAACAGCTAAAACGTGATAAGAATAAAAAACAATAACATTAGATATACTGACGCTAAACCCCCCCCCCCCCCCCCCCCCCCAAAAAAAAAAATAACATTTTTATGCTCCCTTACAAATTGGAGCCTTTTTTTCTTCTGGTTTTCTTGTGGCTAAGCAGCCTTTTCCAATCCCTTGAGTTACTTTCACATTTGTTATGTGGAAATGCACTTACTTTAACTATCAAACATAGCCCTGAGCTCTACTGTTGTTTTCAAAAATAAATTTCAACTAATGTTGTAAGATTATTTCCATCCATATTTCTTCAAAGTTGATGGTTCCCCACTACTCTCGTGGTTTTTAATAATGCACTTGACAGTTCTTAATCCAGTTTTAGTAGTTTCAGCATCTCCTTAGATGTTTTCTTTACATGATGCCAGTAATTTGACACATCTGAAACAGACTAAAAGTATATTGTGTAACTTTTGGCCACTAGGGGAGCTAAACCTGTAACTTCCCACAGGCCCCACGACACCATCGTAAAATTAAGCAATCTTTCTTTCTGGCCACCTCAGACACCGTTTTTTGCCTTCTTACAGTCCTCTTTGTGTAAGCCGTAAAGCAAAGTGCTTCCGGTCACATGATCCCATGAGAGACGGATCCGCTCCGACAAAGTTGGAATGTCTGTTTTCTCAAGAGGGCAGACCCCCCTCCGAGCGCCGACATGTGTCAAACACTGTATATTGACCCCAGAAATCATTAGTTATTACTCACATTAGTCTAATATTTGGGTCAAAACTTACACGGCATCCCTTTAAGAATAATCTTGGTAGACACATCCTGATGTTAAAGAAATGAGAAGCTACTCAACTGCATTAGTTAAGGTTAAATAACTTATAGCCAGCGGAAACATAAATCATCCATGCAGTGATTATGCAATGGAAGGCTTTTATCTATTTGCTTAGTTAAATCTAGGTGGTGACATTATGCAACTGTAAGACCTGATGAGGACTCGATGATTTATGTTCTAATGCATGAATGGATTTAAATTTTTCACAGGACTATTTATTTGAACAACTGTGAGATCCGACTTGAACAGTCATCAGAACATGAGAGACAGAGAGCGCAACACGATGCCCAATTATAATCACACAAATGTCTTCGCTATGCATATATTTTGCATGGTTCATCCACTACACATTCGCTTCCTTTTAAAAGTAATGAAGACAGGCTTTTAGAGAGAAGAAATGGTGCCTTGTGTATTGAGGTGTTTATTAATAGTAGGGCATGTTCTCGACTGAATTCAGCAGCATAGACGTTGGTTGTGAGATCCACCGCAGCCAGCCAGTCGTGAGTGTCCTAATGGTACTGTGTGATACATGACACATGAGCGGGCTGTATTTCACACTTTAGACTTTTTTTATGTCTTCGGATGGTTTTACATCACGTCCGGGTGCGAGGCGCCAGTTAAAGCACATTTACAACTATTATCCCCTTCATCTCAATAAAAGTTTCAATTACGCAACAGATGAGATCAGACAAATGGGCCATGGTGGTGAAATATTGGATTCATATTCAGAGAAACAGAAAATTAGAGGCAGAGAGGACATAAGAGGCGAGAGGTGATTCACGTGCAATGAGGCCACGACTATGACTGCAAGTTGGCTCTTTGCTCATTAGGAGAAATCTGTGGATGTTGATGTGTACATACGTGCACAGCCTGCGTGTATTAATGGAAGCCGTGTAAATAATGTGGAACAGAAACAGCTAAATGCAAAAGAAATTTCTAAAGAATTTCATGTGTTTTTATGTGATGTGTATTCACTAAGGTAGATGCATTTTCAGCTAAAAGTATTGCATTGATGGAAACAGATCTAAATAGTGGTGTATTATCAGTACTGTGTAAAAATCTTCAGCCACACTTTTTTCTTCGAAGGCCAGGAAAACAGTAAATAGGCACAGCAATGCATTTAAATATATAGAAACATTCATGGAAATACAGTGTAAAAGGCAAAACCGGGGTTTATTCTGTTCTAAAAAGCTTGAAAGTCAATATTTAAGCCTGAACCTTCATCGATACATTCTCTTGTCATCTCTTTCAGTAATTTTTCAGGAATAGTTCTCCAGGCTTCTTGAAGGAGATTTTAAAGCTTTTCTTTGGATGTTGGCTGCCTTTTGTTCTGTTTGTTGTCAAAATCATCACACATTGAATCAAACATGTTGAGATCTGAGTTGTAACCACAGATTTTCAGTCCAGTTCTTGGCATACCCTTCCATGGAGAGACCATTTCTGATGTGGTATCAGTGAACAGTAGATGGATAAACTGAAGACCCACAGCATCTCTCTAGTCTTGTATCAGATCATTACTGAATCTTTCCCCCCCATTTCTTGAGGGCTTCACTTTCAGATCTGTTCTTTTCCTGATAATATAGTATGTTTTTGTAAATCCTGCCACTTTTTTCCCTCCATTTTTCTCAGTTCCTCAGATTCGTGAAGGACAAACTGTATACCGTGAGTTTTTCGTGAATATCTCTTTAAGAGAAAGAAATTCCATTTTACATTTTTCAAGCTGTGCTAACTTTGGCATTTTTCATGAATACAACTTACAAAATTAGACAAATGTCGTTATGATAAGATGCAAGTAAAGTACCTATGGTTACAAAGACAGAAAGCTTGGAGAACAATGGCTTAGACAACTTTCAAAGATTAAAAGAAAGTATGACTGCTTGAAGGCAAAGTATAAAGGGTTCCTGGAACACTCAAGTAGATCTGAGATGGAATTGTTAAAAATACGCAAGAATGAAAGCAAAATCCAACCTTGTACATTTTGTGGGTAATGCCCGATACTTGACATAACTGCTGAAAAAAAGTGATAATATTATGACCAAAAAACTCTGCCTTTAAAACCAGAATACTTATAGTCCAAGGATTTGATAACAAGATCAAAGGTCTAAGCATTGCAGACTACAAACAGAATTTGTTATTGACACTTAATATAAGCATGAATCATTTATGAACTAGCAGAAATACACCTTTTCAAAATAAACTCAAGCAGCCAATTGTTTCAGTTGAGTTCATTTTCCATTCAGCGCTACACTCTATGAAAAGTAAAACCAATCCCTAAATTAATTGTTTTTCTTTTACCTCCATCCCATCTATTTTGTGCAGGTAAAAAAAAAAAGGCTCTGAACTCGGCAAACATTTTACCACAGAAGCTCTGATGTCTGAAGAATGATAAACAGAAAATATCCTTAAATGAATTGAATTGCAGGATTTATTCAGTCTACCAAAGAATTTGGTGTTTTTCTTTTCGTCTTACAGTGACTGATTAGTTGACACCTCAAATTCATCCCTCTTCAGCAGAGCTAAGCTCCCCCTACGTATTGCACAAAGCGCCCTCCTTTCCACCTCGCATCAAAGCAGAGGCCATTAGTTACACATTCAATGAGCAGAAGCAGAAAAAAGCCGAACTCTCTTGGCCATGAAAAGGAGAAAAAACGATCATGAGATCAAATGAGTGCCTCATAAAATCAGTTGGAACTTGGATAGGATAACTGCACAGTGCACAAAAATTAAACTCATTATTTCCAGCAGCAAACACTGAATTGACCATTACAGTCAATCCTGTCAATGCTTGCGCATGATGGGCCTCTTCATCAGATCATTATCAAACAACACAAAATATCTAATCTCAGTCAAGGTCTAGTTGTGTCTATTGAGTAATGCAAGATAGTACACAGTCAATAAATAACTGTATGGTGGAGGTCCTAGGGTTTAATGTGCACAACTCTGGTTTTTTTTCATCAGAGAGACAAATCTGATGTTATTTTTTGAAAAACTGTAAAGAAAAAGAAAAAAGAGAATAAGATGATTTTGTTGTTTGAATTGATTGAACAAGGTTGTGTCATGTCATCAGAAGGGGGCGGTACAGGCTACAGACCTAGAGGTTAAAATAAACTAGAAACACCTAAGTGGACATCCACAAGAAGAAAATTGAGTCTTTCCTCAGGAATTTATTTCACGTTTTGAAATTAATTTGAAATGCTTACCTTTGCTTTTGTGAGCTGGTACGGGCTTTTGAGCTAACCCCCCCCCCCCCCCCAAAAAAAAAAAAAAAATCGACTCCATGGAATTGTGAAGCTTTGCAGCAAGGTGGTGGGAATCCCCTTGGACAACATGGAGGACGTTTTGAAGACCAGAGGCCTGTACTACAAAGCTGGATTTTTTCTTATCGGGGGTAACTTTGGGGTTAACTCGGATACCCGGATGTATCACTACGGCAACAGATACTGAACAGCTAGCCTGGTCCGGTGCAGGTTAAGTTCTGGATAAGAGGTCAGCGAGTAGAAAGTGCCACCCTCCTGACCAATCAGCTCTCTTGGAAAAGGACCTGCCCATTGTTTTAGAAGATCCTAATGACGTTGACACAGCAGATGATGAGAGGAGAGCTTTTAGGGATAAATGTAATCCTTTTGATGAATAAATAAAGCCTTTACTGGCTGTTTTACAGTATGTTCTTGTACTTCCTCTTGACTTGTTCCCAAGTTTGTTTAGCTCCACAAGGGTTGCATCTGAAACACCAAGGTTAATAATAATGATCACATAGGACAGAACTGCAGAATCATGAATTTATGGAACGCACAACTCGTGCCGTCACGGGATTAATATTCCAACACAAACAAGGGGGTGCTGAGCCTCTAAAGAACTCACTGGAAACTATAACAAACCTAAGCCAAGCCTTTCATTTTTATTTGATCTATTTTTTAATTGTGGGCATTATTTTTAGTTAAAAGCTTTAAAGGCACAATTATCCCATTTCACCATAGTAAAGAATTCTCAAAGAATTCCTGGATTCAGGCGGTGATTAGGATCACCCCTCTATCACCTGTTCCTCATTCCATGTCTGAGATTTCCTGAAAATGTTTTCAAAATCCGTCCTTAACTTTTTGAGTTATGTTGCTGACAGACAGACAGAATATATAGAAAAGTGAGGAAGCTCAGCTCGAACCTTCTAGGTTGTAATAAAGTGAAATTGAGTGATCAGAGTGCTTGTATACACCGATTAAATAATATTGTATAATCTGACAAATGTATTAACAGTCGGACATTTTCTGCCAGCATTCCCTCCTGGCTGTTGCTGCGGCAACAGTGTTGCTTTTGGCCTGGTTGATGTGTTTAAATTCTCCATATTTCTGAGGAATAATTGTCTGCTCCTCCATGGTGACATACGCCACTCTGCAGCCTGCGGGCATTCCCCATGGTGATTGGTCAGAATCTGCAGACACTGCCCCTTTTATGTGAGCGCGCACTGATCCAGACGGGAAAACCCTGTGTTGAATTACCGAGTTGATAACCAGCTTCGTAGTACAGCTTATCCAGATCCTGAATGTCTGGGTAAGTCAACCCAGGTAACAGAGAGATATCCGGGATATGTTAATCAGGTTTTGTAGTACAGGCCTCAGGACAGGTAAAAAGGCTTGTTCTGTTCTGGCAGACCGGAGTCACCACCTTTTATGTTGTTTCCCTCAGGCCGCAAACTTGTGATACCACGGGCAAGAACAAATCAATTTAAAAATGCCTTTTCTGTGTGGCCATTGGGCTTTTAAATAAGGTTGTGTGACTTTTTACTTATTTATTTTATAAGTCTTAACTGTTTATTGTTGTGTTGTTGTGTGGTTGTTATTTGCTGCTAGCTACAAAAACCAATTGCCCCACTGGGGATAATAAAGCAAACCTTGAACCTTGAAATATCCATCACTTTATGGATTGCGTCTGACCTGATGAGAATATTGGCAAACACAAAGTTGTTTCCATTCACAGCAATGCACATTATCTTATTGAAATAGGTACAAAAAAATTATGATAACCTCAAATGTTAGTTCTTTGACATTATTTTTACAAAATTGAGACCGATAATCTTAATTAATTCAAGTGGACTGGCCTTTTGCACTAAATGCATCATCGGCTGTCTGAAAGAAAATAACTACAAGTCAGATTGAATCAAATAATTTAACTAACTATAGTAATAATGGTCCAAAGTTGACAACCCATATTATTTGTAGAAATAATGATTTGCAAAGGCAAATGTAAAATAAAAAAAATCAATTAAATTCAAAAATACATTGGAGATTGAAAAATGTGATTGAGAAGGTTTATGCTATATAAGCTACAGTTAGCCTAGCATCCCAGCACTAACAAACTGAGGCTATAACATCTTGTGTACTTCTAGAGAGCTTATCAAGTTCTCCAATTTTAGTCACAGTCTATGGTTTTGACTGAAGTTTTACTTTTTTTAAAGTTTCAGTTGAAAATATCAAGGTTTTCTTAAGAGCATCTCTGATAGCATCTCTTTCCAACTGCACTGCTCCTCACTTGAAAATACTCTTGCAAAATTCTGTAGGCCATCTCTGCAGACACATTTACATTCAATACAAAGATACCAATTGGCAAAAATCAAATCTTTTCAGGTTGTGCCCATTGGAATTTCCATTTTACCCTCAGACATCCACTTCAGTGCTTAAGCAGATAACCAATGTTTTTTTATCCTTACTGTTTTCTTTACAAATGTAATCTCTGCTTTAGAGAGTAAAGCATAAAAATGTAATAAAATGCCGGCAGAATTGATCTAAATGAAGATATCAGTAAGAGAGTTCCTTCTGTTGTGCAAGTCTAGTTTTATGAATGAGTAGATGATTCAGCTCACGTTAACCCATTCAGACCCGAGGTGCCCTTTCAAATTGTAACTGGTATACGTTTATGTTGCATCAGGTCTTACATAATAGGTGAATGTACCCTGCCTCTCGCCTGATAATTGCTGGGATAGGCTCCAGCCCACCCGCGACCCTGCATGGATTAAGCGGTACAGAAAATGAATGAATGAATGACACTGAATATGACCAAAAGTAGTACAGCATTTTGAATATTTGAAGCCACTGAAAATTTCAATCATACTCTTGCATATTCAGGCAGAAGTTGTGCCCAGAGAAAGTTAGCAGATTAGTGCCTAAAGCTGCTTTTCATCTATCTTTCTATTGCAATTTGTCAAATTTCTTCACTGTAAAGGAGCTTTTACAGGCGGACAGCCTGTAAAAGAGTTGTAAGGCCATGTTCAATGATCATGTGGCTCTATTTTGTCCAGAAAACAGCCAACACAGTCATATAAGACACATTCTGGTGGAGAAGCAGTCTTATCTGTCAAATATAGCAGATTTCTGATGTTAGAGTAGGTCGAGCCATCTTAAGAGGCTTATAGGGCAGAGTTTCTATGGCATGCTTCGGCTGGGGGTTTATCCATATGGGACAAAGGTAAGTTTATATTTAAACAAAATCTTGCCCAAGGGATAAATTTGGGCTCAATTTATCTCAGCTGCCCAAAAATCCTATAGACCAATAGTGGATTCATGACAAGCCCATATGTAGAATATATGCCACATGCTTATAGAAGCCTTTAAATGAATCTGGCTCCCAGCACATTCGCAATATTTGCTAAGTTCTACTTCACATTATTTCACAATATGTTTTCAGAGTTCCTTAAAGTACTATTTTGTGATCTCATGTTGTAAACAGGATGTCTTCTTTATTGATAATGGTGCTCCTGGAGCACTATGATGATTTGTATATTAATGTTACCATGATTCCCGTCCCAGAACTGAAAGGTTTATAACAAACTAAAATGCTGCCACAGGAAGAAATATAAGAATTAAGACTGTTATTTGGTGCTCTCCCATGTCAGCCAGAAAACCTAGAGCATTTATACTGAGGTAGGAAGCAATATGTAGCATTTCCTGCATGTAATGCTCCCGAATCTTTTGTCTGATGGTAGCAACACAAAAGTCTATGAAGAGAATGTGAGGGATCTCTTACTATGTTTAGTGCCCTGTTGTTTCGACAGCAATTCTGCTAGAGAGACATTTATGATCTTTTTAGCTCCTCTCACTAACCTTTGCAGGACGTTTTTGTGTACGGTGCTTCGTTTCCGAGTTGAGATTCAATATGTCAACACGCTGTAAACCACACCTCCATAGAATATTTTGAGTCAATTTGGAGTTTTTTCAGGAAGTGCAGCCTCTGCTAGACCATTTTCACCACTACAGAGATGTTCTTTGACCATGTAAGGTTATCAAAGATCTGCCCTCTTGGGAATTTGATGTTCTGCTCTCTCTCCACTACAACCACTGATGCTGACTGGTGTGTGCACAGGTTGTGGCTTCTGAAAGTCAATAATCATCTCCTCATTGTCCATGATGAGCACCAGGTTGTTGCCCCTGCACCAGCCTTCCAGTTGTTCAGCATCTTCCCTGTATGTTGTTTCATTATCTTTGCGGATTAGCCCCATAATACACAACACGGAATTCCATACTATGGCTCAGAAGTCTACTTTGAAAATTTGGCTTCTTGTGCAATGAGTTGTTTGGGGTTTGGACCGGGTGCAATGACCAGCTTTCTTTTGCTCTATTCTCTTTTCTCCTGTGTATGATTGAACTTTTCAGTTTTTAGGTGATATTATGGGATTTTAAATTCTCCACAGGAGTGAGAGTGAGCATGAGTGATTGGTTATCTCTATGTGTTTGGCCCTTTGATAGACTGGAATAAGCGGGTGTTACCAATGGATGGATGTTGTACCTTTATATCTATTGTCAGTAAGTATTTGGTTCCCCACTGTGCTGCCTTTCCTCTACATTCCTTTTTTCTTTTCTGATTAAATTAATAGAGTTTATTTAAATAAATGAATAACCTAACTGATAACTATTTCCTTTAAAGAGTACAGTTTATCGTCCTAAGTCTCTAAAATGGCAAAGCAGTAATTGGCTTCATTTATAATGAGTGTGTATTTCCTCTATTTGCAAAATTAATGATGGCTGAGAGTTTACAAACTTCATTCACTGAAGCATTGCGGAGGATTACAACACTCATGAAATTCAAACTCAAAAACCTTTAATATAAGAATTATTTCCTTTTTAGATAGAATAAAACAGCATTCGGCATAATGAGCATTATAACTGTATAATATTGAGTTAACCATTGGGTGACCAAACGTCATGTCATAACCAGACTTGTCCTTTTTTGACATGCAGCAAAATGCGTCAGGGCAGAATTTTTAGGGCAGAAGTTGTTTTATGTAGAAAATATAAATTCAGTAATAAAAACGTCAAAGGATCAGTGCAAAGTCAGCCTCGTCACCATACTGCAGTAGCCTTGAATGTGGACACATATGTGTTTATCCGCACAGTCACAGTCCCATGTAAAGTGTCCTCCTTTTCACCAAGTAAAATCTGATCACCCTAGTTAACTATCTTAGTAACTGTTTAATATTTGGCCTCTATATACATTTGAAAAATACTGTTATATTCAGTTTCCTTTCATATCTTATATCAAAATCAAGCCAAATCAAAAGTTACTTATAATTCACATGAAAAAACAATAATGGTTAACCAAAGTGATTAATATAAGACAGACAAAAATTGGCACAACTCACAAAAATACACACACAACTCATGTGTTGAACACCAAGGAGAAAAGAATTCTCTTTAACTTGGTCCAAGGTTTTGGTGCCGCTACTGAAAAGGCCTGATCTCCTCTAAGTTTCAATCTCGTACCTGGGACAACCAAAATCAGCTGATCAGCTGAACTCAAAGACCATGAGTGAGGGGGAGGGGGATGGGGGATTACCTGTTAAACAGATGGGGGAAAATTAATCATGGCATGTTCACTCAAACTCAGTGGACTCGCTAACACAAACAGTGCAGTGCTTCCTATAACTATCAGCAAACACTGACTTTCATTGCTGTCCTGATAAGCTAGGCAGCTCTCAGCGTGTGTCTATGTGTACACGGCTTTACACAAATCTCACCCTGGTAGGGCAACGTTTGACTTATGTAATCAGGGACATACCCACCCACCTCCCACACTCTCTCACCGTCTTTTACTGCTTTGTCCCCGAGGCTATGTGTAGACAGTGGTTGTGCAGTTCCAGCTTCGCTGTCCATCAGCATGCAGCGGCACCGAGCTCCTCCATCAGGGAGAAAAGGATCCTGCCGTTAATGAGCAGGCAGTGGCCCCGTGTTAACACTGATGCTAATGGATTTCTACAGCTCAGGAGCACAGTGGCACCCCTGTGGTCTTAATTCAAACGGGAATCAGCAACAGGAGGGGAAGTGGTTTTTAAAAAAGGTAGTAGATTAAGTAAAGAAAAGAGTGGTTGGGAAGTTTAGAAGTTGAAAAGTGTTTCATCTGGAAGATTTGCAGTTGATTTGATTTTTTTTCCAAAACTGTTTTGAAATAATTTGTTAAATCTTAATGGGACAAGCTTTACAAAAACAAGATCTCAGGGCATTAGTTAGGGGGAGCATTTGTTTCAATATTTAAGTCATAAAAAAATGAAAGAGCATCCTCTCTTGGTTGATATGTTTTATGTATTAGATCTTAATAAAATAAAAATTACCTGGTACTTACCAGATCTTAGAATCAAGTAAATGCAGCCTTAAAATATCAATAACACTTCATATTGCACCAAGTCGACAAGTCAACAAACAACTGTACCCTTATTTGGTGGCTGCATGGGGTATCAACCAGAGAGCAATTGATGTGTCAGCTACGTAATAGCATGGCCTTCCTTGAATTATAACGAAGGACATGACACAGGGCATGTGGTTTAAACAACAAAAATCCAGAGTATATTTAATCCTGCTTTGTTTTTAGTGCTGAGTCACACGGGGAGTGACAATTTTTTCAACCAATCAACAGACTGCAGCATGTCAAGCTTCTTTTTTTAGGGCTGGTTTGGTAAGATTGTGACCCCAATGGAAGGGTCCCAGTAAAGTAGAACAGTCAGATCAGACCTTTCCCAGCTTTATGCCTGTGGAAATACAAAAAAAAAAAAGTACCATCCTGTACCCATTGGTGTAAACTGGGATTTCAGTCTGTTAACACAATGCCAATAAGATATCAGCAATGATCTTAGGGAATCAGTTGTTGCTGCCCATCAGTCTGGGAAGGATTATCAGGTAATTTCCAATTTGGAGTCTATCAATCTATCAGATTTTTCACAAGTAGAAAACATGTAGGACAGCAGATGTCTCAACAGTTCACCCCGACTGTTCAATGCTCACAGAAAATACAAAAAAAAAAAAACCCTCAAGATGTATAGACTCTACAGACCACAGTTAGGCCCAATCTCAATTCTCCCCCTTAGCCCTTACCCTCCGTTTTGCGCGTTCACGAGAGACCAAGGGGGGTCTCGATTCTCTTTTGGGGCGAGGGGTAGGGCTAAGGGGAAGGGCTGAATACCCCTTACAGCAGAGGGTTTTCAGA
>JAOXYM010000026.1:11702384-11716330 GCA_028567055.1 Leptatherina wallacei
TCCATCCATCCATCCATCCATCCATCCATCCATCCATCCATCCATCCATCCATCCATCCATCCATCCATTTTCTAAATGCATTTTACCACCTTTGGTTTAATTTTTTCATGGGATTGTAGGTTAACAATGGCAATCAACACCTGGACTCAAAAACATCAGTAGGTATGCCAATACTCATGTTTTACACAAAACACTGGATTAAAAGTTGGAACACACCATCACCTTTTTTGAAAAATTTGGGACCACCACCCCATTCTGTCACTCTGCAGGTTTTCTGGTCTTTCCCATGACTTCATGAGCAAGATGAAGTCAAATGATTCAATTCAGTTTATTTATTCTCGGGCCACTTCAAAGATACTGTCCAGTTCACTCCAATGACAATCCTGTTAATTTTAATTGACTGTAATAAAATTAAATCTGATTCATTATAGCTATTTCTATATTATACCACTTAAGAAATTGACATAATAGGAATTTTGCAGGCACAACCAAGGTGTTGGGGGGCCGGTTTAGTGGCCTCAGGATTGGGTCTCTGGTTTTGCAGATGATGTGGTTCTATTTGATTCATCAGGCTTTGATTTCCCCTGCTTGTTAGAATGATTCACAACTGAGTGTGAAGCGGTTGGGATGAGAATGAGCACCTCCGCATCCAAAACCATGGTCCTCAACTGGAAAAGGGTACTGGGTTGGGAATGAGATCTTCTTCCAAGTGGAGGATTTCAAGTATCTTAGCGTCTTCTTTAGGAGTGAGAGGAATGTAGCGGGAGATCAACAAGTGTATTGGTGTGGCGTCCGCATTGATGTAGAGTTTGCATCGGTATGTCACAGGGAAAAAAGAGCTGAACCAAAGGGTGAAGCTCTCAATTTAACGGTCAATCTACGTTTCTACCTTTACCTATGGTCATGAGCTGTGGGTAGTGATCAAAATAACAAGAATGCTAATACAAGTGGACAAAATTAGTTTCCTCTATTCAGTGCCAAGGCTGTCCCTTAGCGATAGGGTGAGAGGCTCAGTCATCCAGGAGGGGTTTGGTGGAATGGCCGCTCCTCTACATCTTCAGGAGCCAGATGAGATGGCTCGGGAATAGGGTTAGGAATCTTTCTGGATGCCTCCCTGGAGAGGTTTTTAGGGTATGTCCCACTGAGAAAAGGCCCCATAAGACCCAGAAGACACTGGAGGGCTATGTCTCTCAGCTGGTTTGGGAACGCCTCATGATTCTCCTGGGGAAGCTTGAAGAAGTGGCTGGGGAGAGGAAAGTCTGGGCATCTCTGCTTAGGCTTTCTGGTCCTGTGACCAGACCCTGGATGAGCGGTGGAAAATGTGTGGATGAATATGCTGTATGTTACTAACGTTCAGATATTTTTCTCACATCTGCATCCCCACCCTCATCTCCTTTACTCTGTCCTTAGTCTCCTCTCCTCTCTCCAGTCCTACTCACAAAAGCTATTCAATTACATGCAGACTAAATTGTTTTGATGATATTGAAAGAAAATCTAATTAATCAGTATAGTTTTGGTCTGTTATTTGATCGCACCTGCAGTTGTGCCTTGTAAAAACACTGGGTACTGAGTTATAATATTTCAGTCACGTTAGCTTTTTTGTTGAGTTTTTAAGAAATATTTCTTCTAGTTATGGGTTGTTTAGATTTCAATTAATCCGCTTAAACTTTATGACCCACAAAGCTAGACTACTGTAGTTAGCCAAGAGCTCATTATTCACCAACATGTAGATGAAGCAGCAGCACTTTTATTTCTCATTTGCTGCTAAAAAATGTGTCGTTTTCCACCTCATCTAGCCTCAATTATACCTTGTTACCTTTGGATCCACAGCACAAGTGCAACTCCATTCAATGTCAACAATGACTAGCCGAGTACGCTTCACTGAGAGGTGTGATGCTTGAATGAAACGGAGAGAAAGGAAAACTATGTAGCAGGCTCACAACAAAACTGTAGCTCTGGACACTATATAAGTAAAGACCCAACTGAACTTTGCATCAATCAAAGTTGCCTGGAATTATGTTACAGAAATATTTTCCAAAAATAGCTGCAGGAACTTGTAGCCCTGTGCAGCGATAAACGAGCATGCTCTCCAGGATGGAAGTCAGTCCATTTTGCATCATTAGTTTCCACACTTGTTTCACTCTGCAAAGCTGTCTTTGTTGGCTAAAAGTTATCATATAATATTGCTCTAAATATGTACAAGAATTTCTCACATTCCAAGCCCTGTCTTAACACCTCTTTTCATAGCAGCTGCTATGAGCCACTCAAAGCCACTCCACCTCCCTCTTCTGAGGCACGGGCGTCTTTTGTAATTGGTGCAATGGCTAAATGTAGCCATGGAAATGTTATTTTGAAGACATATACACTTCAAAGTTTGAAGCAAATATCATTACGAAAGAATAAATGAAGAGCCTTAAAGCTCACATTACCACGCACCAAAGTGATAGAAGAATACTGTATCAGGAAATTGTTCGCAAGTACTTAAAAGCTGAGTTTAGCCAGAAAAAGTTGAGCCACAGAAGGCTAGGGGTGGGGGATCCAACTTCAACGAGTTGGGTTTACATCATGATTAGTTTGAATTAGGGGAGATAAAGAAGGGGAGGCTGGGTATTTCTACTTTATTCTGGCCTGATACTGTGTATATGAGACATTTATATTCCTATTCTTCTTGTTCTCTTCTCAGTGGGTAAGAAACAGCTCTTAGTAACATTAATATGGTTGATTTATCAATTTACCATCCAACCTTCAGAGAGAAAAAAAGTTATCCTTGGTGAAAAATCTGCATGAGCTTATCAGAGTCAAAGCAGCATAAATGTAGCTTAGAGCAGAGAATGGAACACAGTTTGTTAAATGAAGAGTAATACAAAATGGAAAGAGCAAAGCAATGAGCCTCTGAGTGCAGCTAGTTAGCTCAAAATACATCAATGGGTCCTCCTCTTGACTTAGCCGGTAAATTAAGGGGCTGGGCCCATTTTCCTCAGTGGGAGCCTTAACAGGAATTCTCTCATGCGTGGAACTGAGTGGCCTGATGTGTTTTCAGCCTCAAACTGTCAAGGCATGTGGCGGGGGGAGGGGGAAACCTTTCACTATGCAATGTAAATTGAATATAAAAGGGAACATACATGTGAACCAGACACGATTCTCACTGTCAAAGAAAAGTGAGCATCCGTGTGCATTTGTGTGTGCTATTGGATGTTTCCGGGTGAGCTGAGGGGAAATTGTCCAGAAGGTAAAGTGAGAGAGGTTCGCTGCACAGGTATGTAGAACTGATAGTCACCTCATCTATTATTAATCCTGGGGTAAGACGACATGAGAAAATGGATAAAAATATCTAAAGCCAATTTCACAGAAAAACTCAACACAATCAGAGACAATAAGTTATTTAGTAGGACCAAGACAAACCTGTTTCACCAAACAGAACTATCATACCAGGCTATAAAAGTTAAACACCATAAGGAGAAAAAAAAGCTGATTGTGTTTCTCTTACAATTTCCAGTGGAGGCAGATTTATCCAACAGCTGGGAACCATAGAACAAAACCTGCAAGGACTCATTTGTGTTGAATATCAATTCAATGCTCAAATGCATTTCTGAAAGTAGAGGCAATTAACAGGCTAATTATCAGGACCGTGGAGAACATTCTAATCAGGGGAAAGAGCTTAAGTGAAATAGTGTTGTCGACGCTCGCTGAGTGGTGTGCACGAGAGGGAAATGTCTTTGACGGGTGCAACCCGGGTTTGACCTTTGTCAAAAACTTGTAAAAGTGATTAAGTAACTTTGGAATTGCAATGAGTCCTGCATACACAGCATCCAAAGTAGAAGTCATGGAGGGAAGTAGCAACGATTCTCTACATTTTGAAATAAATTTAGTGTAATATTGGGGATAGAAAGATTAGGACAGACACCTCACACACTCATTTTTTTCATACTGTTTTGCTGATTGTTTAAAATAATCCTTGAAATATGTATGCTCACTCATATCAACTGTATTTTGAATTGAATTACAGTATTTTGTATGACCCAGATACAGTTTTTATGTTTATGTTTACTTTTTGCTCTGCATCCTGGTCAGTTGGCAAAGCAAAGAAAAGTATGGTTATGGTTATTATTCAGTGGACCAAAACAACTAGTAGAACATCTCAAGTGTTACCGAATACACTTTGATAAATCTTCATCAGAAAGGAGTGATGAAAACATTCAGTAGAATATTAGGAGAAATCAACATAGAAGACAGAGCTGGGGTCAAATAGAACTTGACTGTCGCAGGTACATTTTTAAGATCTTTTAGCAAAGCTTTGAAATATGGAACCTTTTCACCTTCAAAACTAAAAATGGCAGTCTTGGTACATGCTCAGAGGCTCAGTGACATTGCAGAGAGTTTGTCGTGACAGTGGTCAGTCAGCCTAGAACTCCCTCAAGAGGCCCCTCTCCCACCGCTTGCTTTTACTGCAAAATTTTGATAATGTAGTTGCTTGGACCAATGTTCATTGTGTGCAAGCGGTGTTAATGTTTTATTTTCCACATGTATCTAGAAAGCTCCATGCTTCTAAAAACTGCATTTGTTTATTTACTCATTTATGTGCTGCATTATGCTGTAAATGTAACCTTATCCAAGAGTCAAAATGCCTGTTTCATCAGATGATAACCATACTACCACTGAAAGGGTCCCCTTCAAAATTTTGTCCTGATAAATCAGCTTTTTTGTTGTCCAAATGAAACTCAATTGAAATTTCCTCCACTGACAATATCATGACTGGAGCTTATAGAATGGCTAAAGTAACCAGTGATTTATTGGTGCCTTTTTAGCTGGATCCTTGTTGTATTTCCTAACATTTGGAGTTCATTTTCTGTTGTATAACTATAAAGAAAGTAACATTTTCGTTTTGTGGGCAAGGTCTAATTTTCTACTACTTATACTGTCCATGACTTGCCTGAAAGGTTAGTGGAAACGATGAGATGTCCACCGCAGAAAAAGAAAAAAATGATAACATACAGAATGGTGTAAAAGAAGACTATTTCTGTTAGGTTTCAATGAGATTGGGATCGCTGCATTGATTAGCATGTAGGTCCTGGACTCAAAACAACACCACCCACCATCTTTATTAACTGTGTTGATTTCTTTTCATCTATCAACAGATGATACGGGGCAAGGTGAAAAGTTGAGCTTGTGGTGGAAACTGCATCTATTAAGACTTTAATGAAAACACTTGACCATGTCTAGAAGAGCATCAGGACTAAACACCATAAAAATGAACTAGACCTGAAGGGAAAATGGTAATTCTCACATCCCGATAAGTTTAGTTCCAGTCTGAAGCCATAGAATATGTATAAAAGCCTTATGTAAATTCATCTCATGGGAACAAATAATGAAGTATTATAACCCCTAAAGTGATGCAGTTGTGTACTTGTACATCTTGTCCATAGAGTAGCTGTATTGGTACAGTCACTTCTGGAGACATATACCAGCCTCTTGGCAATAACCTATTGCATTTAGCTGTAAATTAAGTTAAGCCTGATGGACTTCACTGTGTTTTGTCCATAATTTACCTTCCCTCATTTTCATAGCAGCCATGAGCCCTCGAGAAATAGTTAAACATGAGCATCAGCTTGATACAATGTTCTCTCTGTTCATTTTGCTTTGCGAACATGAATAGCCAGCTATCAGATGTCAACATCCATCTCTTCATTATGTCATTACAAATCCTGTGAGAGTCACTCCCTGCAGTTGCTTGGGATTACATTCTCTGTTCAAACACAATGCAGATCATTTAATCTGTCGGACAACTGAGACATGTCTCAGACACGATAGCCATTTTCTCATAATCGAAAATCAACCAAATTAATAGAGAAAGCAACAGGGGATGTGGTTTAAAAGGTAATTTACACTGAATAAATGCCATTATTAGTCAAAAGCAGTGTAAAAATGTAGTGGAGCAGTGGAACAAATGCCATATTTTAATGTGACAATGACCTTGACAGACTTGTAATAAAAAGGTCCACAAAGGGACTGGTATGACTGGTTTGAGTGAAATTACACCACAAGCATACTTGACAGTTAATTATACAATGCTGAACTAAAACAATAAAGTCACACGTCAAATGCTGCTGCTTTACCTATTATAAGATGCCATTTTGAATCTCAAAAACATTCAGTCTATTAAGACTGGTTTTACTATTGGATATTCATGTTCATTTTTTCAATTCCCAAAGCACTATCAATGCATTCTCCTATGGATCGTCACAGGTTGGAGGGGTGTTGTAGAAATAAAACACAGGCCAACATGTCAAAGGGTGGCATTACTGCATTTATGTCGAACATTTTTTAGTCACTGGGTTCAGTAAGTCACAGTTTTCTACCTACTCGTTAGAAATACTTTGTGTCCTATCCAAACGCATGCTCTTCCATTTTTAAAGTCCCGCTTTGAGTTTGAGGGTACATTCACGCTGCCACTGTTTTGTACGCTTTAAACGAACCCTGGTCCTGCAAAGGCAGAAAGGGATGTAGGATGTGTCGTAGCCAGTGACTGTAAAAAATTATGGACAAACCTTCCGCCACGTGACCTGAAGGTTTCTGAATAGCTGAATTGAGGCTCGTTGGGAGCTTCCCACCTTCGCCATCTTGGCAGTGTCACAAGTCCTTTCAATCCCGGAAAGTACAAAATGGGCGACGAGGTGGCGCTGAGAGGAGGGCTGTGAGCATGGGGAAGGATGATTGACACCCATCAAACTCTGAGCTGCATGTAGCTACAAGCTAACAAAGTTAACCCGGACCTAACAGGAGCTAACCAGCTAACGGAGGAAGGCGGGCTAAAGCTAAGGCCCTCTGCCTCCTCACTGCTGGATATATGTCACCTGTCAATCAAAAGGACACGCACTTAATTATGAAAAATTTCAAGATTAAATAACATGTAAAGGAATGAGATATAAAACAATTCCCTCCCCCTACAGTTGTACAAAATGTTTTTTTTGTACCAGGCTGTAAACATGTTTATTTCTGCAGTGAAGTTGGCCTTTTTAACATGGGAGTCTATGGGAATTGACTTCCTTTTGGAGCCGTCCCTAATGGAGGGGTGGCAAACTGAAATTTTTGGCATTTCACATTTCTCCGCCGGAGGTTGCCGCTTGGTTGTACTACCTGCTGGATAGCTCACAGCCTATCCTGCTGTCTACAATGGACACTATCTCGTGAAAACCATAGCAGGTTTCAGTGCCAAAGTAAAAACAGAAATCTACAGACTGTATAAATTTATTGTTATTCTGTTGCTGCGAACAAACCATTTTTGGTCCTGACCAATTGATGAACCAGATTTTTTTCTTTCTTCTTGGTCAGTAATCGTTTTTGGGAATATCGCCCATATGAGCAATTGCTGTAATTGAGTGACGTTATCCAGACGGTGTGGTCCATTTGAGTGAACTGCAGCGTAAAAGCAAACCAAACCAAAGGAAGGTGGGAAATTTTTTCGCAATTTACCACCAAATTGAACTATTTCCCCTGGACTGTCCTAGTGTGAATGCACCTTTAAATATTATAGGGTTTCCAATTAAATCTACTGGACCACCCTACATATTAAAAAGTAATTGTCATTTAATGCATTTATATGCAATGCTAAGGGGTCCTGACTGGAGTATACCTCTGCAAGGTGCTTTTAAAACAGTTCCCACAAACGCAACTATTTGAGCTTTCCACTACCACATGGGGGAATAGCTCAAAGTATGTAACTGTGTTTTGCTCTGACATGCTCTGCATGGTTATCTTTTTGAAAGACAGCATGTCTGTCGTAATGTTTATAATAAAAAATGTACCCAAAATCTTGCAGTCACTGACTGCAACACAAAAGGATACGTGAGAATGAAAATAACTTGTTAGAGTTTCACTTGCAATGAGTTGGAAATAATGTTTTTGAAATGAACAGAATACTGTACCGGTTTCTGTCGTTGGTCCTTTGGGGTTGGTTCATTGCTGTATTTCCCATAATGCTCTGTGGCACCCTTGTTTTTGTGTTGCAGTGTGAGTGAAATGTTTGTGATCCATTGACCTTCTATGTGTCAATAAATAGACGTTGTTTGACTGCTCAAATCTAGTTTCATTATTGTTTTATCCCAGTACACACTACAACACTCAGTCAAGAGTCTAAAAATAGACAATACTGTTTCATGTAAATATTATGAAGCCCCTTTGAGACAAATCTAATTGCATTAACAATAAATACAATTTATTTGACTTGACTTTGATAAACTTGTTCAAGTTCAATGAGAAAAGCCAGTCTAAGCAGGTACACACAATGTCAATGACAGTTTCAAGGGAGGTACTGCAAAATAGTTTTTCAACAAATATGAGTTATGGTCACAGTTTTCTCTTCTGTCCTGAGGTAGAGTCTTAAACAAAGGCACAAAAAGTGTTTTGGCCGAACATTATGATGACACAGTGAAGCTGGCCTAGTTTAACTCGAAGCTGACCTCAAATACTGCTTGAAGGCAACATGGGCTTGCAAGGCACACAATAATGTACATTTCATAACTACGAACTGACATTTTGCACATTTATTTTGTTCATGTTGACATATTGGGAACTTAAGCATTTTATCGTGTTTGCAATTTGTGATAACAGTAGCTGTGCCTAAAATATATTAATGCAAGCATGTCCTTTTTAATATTGCCATCACAACGAGCCAGTTTGATCTGTACTGTCATTCTCAACTTTAAACAGTTCAACATTGAGCATCTAGCCTTTCATTATAAATCAGTTTCATAACAAGCTGCAAGGCTCTTTTTTTCCCCTTCATCTGGCAGATTCAGGCTTCATCTCCCTAAAATCTTTTCAGATAATTAAGCACTGGGGACACAATTAAGTAGACAGGTATGTGTGCCTTTGAGTTAATTGACTGATTTAAAGAGGGTAAGCATACACAGCATCTTATCTGCTTGGCTACTCATACTTACTAGCAGGATATACACATGGGAACATCATTTGTCTTTTGATGGTGCATACATTGACTTGTTGTAGTGCATGGAAGTAAAAGAGAGAAATATGCTCAAACACAATTATTACCCCCGCTTACAACACATTTTCCTATATAGACAGTCTATTTGCAATGCAAATTTAAGGCATTTAGTATTAAATTTTTGCACAATTTCCCAAATCAATATTTAATTAAGCATATGTTTGAGGTTTGGCTTACATGACCTTCTGTCAATTACAAGAACTTACTGTTTTATGCATTTTATGGGTTGTTGACATAAGTTATGCATTTCACTGCACACACACTTTCCCTAAAGTTTCATGGTTCTAATTCTGCAACTCAGAAATTACTTGGGAAAAGGTTTTACTTATGCCAGCATGTCTGTATTTACTCAAAGTGTTTATATTCGCTTCAGAGAAAACAAGACTCCCTAGCACAGGCAGACTTTGGATCATTATTTACCACATGTCACTGATTATTCTGTAATGCCTACATGGACAGAGTCCTGATTGTTTTTTTGTTCTGCATATTGAATCACATTTCAGTGGCATTCCTGTGATAAAGTACTTTCCCCTCTGTGGGATCGATGAAGTAATGCCACTACCTCTAATACATTATAAATGCCAGCCTTTTTCTTATGTTACTGCTAGACACAGGGCAGGGTTTTAAATGGATTGGACTCCAGTGCAGTGACATTGTATGAACATGTAGAGCAGGAGTTGTTTCCAAAGCTCTGATGGTGTCAAATGAGCTAAAACTAAGCAATTGATATGTTTTCTGATTGCATTTTAATTCAGTCCAACGTACTCTCTGAATTTTCTCTTGATGCTTGCTAATATTGTGAATTTTTGATAAGCCCAGATAAGATTCCTGTAAACAAAAACAGTTTTCAGTGATGAAAATACAATCACAGGTCCATCATGGAGCCTTCTTCTCAGTTTGTTTCTATCTACAAATCCCAAGTCATTAAAAGACTGCAGGGAGAAGGGAAAGATGTACTTTGTTTGACTAAAGTCACTATCAGGGCTGCATATGAATAAGTCTCTTTTTATCCAGATCAGCATGCCACTTGGATGCCCCCATTGCAGTCTCATCAGCATTCAGATAAAGTGAGTCAGACACTTCCTGCTGTAGAAAACTGTCTGTAACACTTAATGTCATTAAGGAACCCAGATCTGACACCGAGTGAATGTTTGCACAGTGAAATATTGCTTCAGGATTTCTGTGTTTTCCAATCTCATTATGTTTGTGTCCTTTTACTTATGGATATGAGCCAGGCTACAATTTAGAAAAAAGGCCATGATGATATTGTATAAACAGTTAGCTGTGGCTATTTTTTTTGCACTACAATTTCTGCAGCTTGAACATTGGTTTGAGGAGCAGAAATACGATTTGTACATCGTGATTCAGGCTACCCACTGTGAAGCGCTCCAATTCTCCATTTGTGAGTAAAAATAGCAGACCTGTGCATGTCTAATAATTAATTGTATGCTTATTAGGACACTTGTGGAGTAACACACTTGACTACCCAGAAGTGTGAACCCTGTTCAATTAAGTTTATATCCTGCAGCTTCTAATCCTAGACAGGCGTTGTATACACAAGCTTCCCTGGAGTTGATTTATCTTGGAAGAATTATGAGCTTTGAAGAGTTTGTGATTTTTGCTAGCTGCTTTCACACTTCATCTATCCCTGAAGATGAAGGAAGCCTTGGATCTTTGCTGCCCTATTACACTTATATGTACTTCCTCTTCTTTGCCAACATTCCAAGGATAAAATGGTTTGCGCCATTGGATTATCGCTGCAGTACCTCTCGGGGTCTGTTCTAAACTTTGGTGACACTGTTTTCCATAAACTTATTGAGTTATTTAAAAAGAACACAGCATTCAATGTAAAGCTGCTTAGATGTTTTAGCTTATGGTCAGGGACGCTAACTATTTTTGAACATAAAAGAAAAACTTTATAAAACAACAGATTTAAAACAACAGGAAAACAGGCATAATATGAAAAATTGAATGTTAACTCAGTGTTCAACAAAACTATACAAAATGATCATTTCTTCTAATTTTTAAGCAAATTATACCAAAAGAGGAATTGTCAAAATTTAAATAAACACGTTTGTGGTCCCAAAATGGCTTCATTTGGACTGAATAATAATAATTTTAAAAAGTATATATAAAGCAGATAAAGATAGAATACTTGAGAAGTCGATTGTCCTGGTTTATGTGTATGTTTGATGGAAAAAAAGAAACCAAGTACTCATAAATAAGGAGGAAGAAAACCTATTAAATCCTAACTTTGAAAGAAGATTGTGCAACCTTTCTCTGTAACGCCTTTCAATCTAGCCTAAAATTATGAATGCAGGGTGGAAAATGGGATAATACATTTTATTTACATATTAATTTGAGCTCTAACTTTAAAATTCTGGACCTTGTGATGTAAAATAAAGACTGGTCAAACTAAATGAATACTGTTTACAGCTGCTCGGTCAAATCCACTACTCTTTAACAAAATACTGCTGCAAAATCATGTAAATACAGGAGTGCACTTGAACTTGTAGCACATAATAATTATTTGTCTATTTTGAACTCAACATTTCCCATGGAAAATGTTTGAAAAGTAACCCTCAAGCAGCTGTTATCCAGAAATGCATCACATCTTTGGAGCTCTTCAGTCTGGGCAGCTGGCCCACCACAACAGTGGCAGTGCTTGTGAAGATTGTAAATGATTTGAAAATCCAAACCAATTCCAAGAAGCCTTCTGTTTTCAACATCGAGATCTGACTGCTACAATTAATCCATTTGCATATAAAATCCTGCTTACTATGATTTTTTTCCCCTTCTAAGACAGAAGTGTGGTTGGTTTAATTGACTGGCTCTGTTACTCGGTGGAATATCTCAGGACTCTGTTTTGTGACCGTCTTGTCACCAGAGTATGTTGCCTTTTTAGGAATCATAGAACACAATGTTTTAATATTTCTCAGCCATGGATACAGAAAATCTTGCTTTCAGCCAAAACAGTCTGGAGCCTCTTCTATCTAGTCTCAAAGGGTGTTTAATGCCAAACTAACTGAATCCCTGTGGTGTTTCAGATAAGTCAAACACAAAGCAGAACCAAAGTAAAAAAAGCAACCAAACAAACAAGAGATGACCGCATCTTATCCTATACTTATATCTTCAACATCTGAGCCTAAACTAGGAGATATGGTGAAAAATATAATCACAAAATATTTTTCCATATTGATTGTGATTGTAGATGCTGTCAGTTTCAAAAGTATATTGTCGTGAATTCGGGGTTAACGCCTATTTGTCACAGAAGGTTACGTGTAAATGGTAAATGGACTGTACTTGTATAGCGCTTTTCTAGTCAAGTGACCATTCAAAGCTCTTTGACACGACATATCTCATTCACCCATTCACACAACACATTCATACAGCACCTATATTGTAACATACTTGGTGCTTAGTGTAAGCATTCATACCCCCGATAGGCACATCGGGAGGCAGTGTAGGGTTCAGTGTCTTGCCCAAGGACACTTCGACATGTAGTCGGGGGGAATCGAACCACCGACCTCCTGTTTAGTAGACGACTGCTCTATCCACCCGAGCTACAGCTTGTGTGCTTCTGCTTGGAGATGCCACCCCGACAGCCCGGACATCCAAGAAAAGAACCACCATTGCGACCTCACGGACCAGTAGGCTGACTTAAAATAACACGTGAAGACGTCCTTAAGTTTAACAGAGCCCCGTTTCTTGCGCATCAGAGTTACCAGTTTACACAGATCTGGACGCGCAGCTGTTGAGATCGGAATGAGGGGTCCTGCACCCCAGCTGGGACGTTATTTATACCCCTGTCCTCGTTCACGCTCTCCATCCACCCAATTCATTCGTGCACGCGTAGACATACAGACATATAACTTGATTATCACTTGTTGATTTTTGGCTGCTCCTGATTGGACATTACTGTTAATCTAAGCTTAAGGTCTCTTAACAGCATAGTTACAGCACTATTTTTTATTACTAAAATTTGACAAACATATTATCATCGATCACTCATTGTAGACTATATAAATGCCTGGAAAACTTCTGCAGCTCACCTTCGAAAAGCACTTATCTAAAAATTTTATTATCTCTCCATATTTACCCCCACAGAGTTACACACTAGAGGGTGACACAGGAGTGGATTTTCACTCCTTTCCCATCCCACTCCCACAGAAAAAAATCTTGTCCTGTCCCATCCCAATCCCGGGCCAGAGCAAAAAAAAATTCCTGTCCCGTCCCAATCCTGGTAAAATGAATCTCAATTAGTCCCGGTTTCTGGCCCTTTTGAGGTCAGTTAAGCAAAAAAGAAAAGTGAAATAAAAAGGAAAAAAAATATAATTTGTGTCCTTGGGCAGGACACCGAACCCCACCTTTCCTCCCGATGTGCCTGTCAGGGGATGAATGTGTATAGTTTCACTAGTATGTACCGGTATAATTGCTGTATGAGTGTCTGCGTGAATGAGAAAAGTAGTGTCAAAGTGCATGGTCATGTGACTAGAACAGCACTATACAAGTACAGTCTATTCACCATTTACCAATAAAAATGTACATGGTTGACACCATGTCTTCCATAGTTGAATAAACTCAAACAAAATATATATAAAGTTTCATTTTACTCATTTATTAAGCAACTGTTTCCATTCATCCAGCATCTGCAACGTTCTGAGTCCAGGAACCTTATATGTTGCTATGTAGGAACAAAAGTGCATCAACATTTTCGGGACTGAGGGTGGAACAACTCTCCTCAATCAGTCTCCCAGCAACACTGAAACTACACTCGGAGGGAGTACTTGTTGCTGGGAATGCTAAAAGCCTCTTGGAAACTTTCTCTGCTGGTGTTTGCTCCCTCCTCCATCGCTGTTCTTATTTAAATTCCGGCAGCAGTGTTGCCAGATGAGATTGACAGTTTCAGCCCAATCACACCTTAAAACCCGCCCAATCCAATAA
>JAOXYM010000026.1:11727045-11745370 GCA_028567055.1 Leptatherina wallacei
TTTTATATTTTAATTCAACATTTTTAGATATCTTACTATTGCTTTGTTTTATCTGTATTTAGTTTTTTATTTTTTGTTCTGAGCTCCAGTGTTTCCTCATGGAGGGCCCTCCATGCTGGGGGCCGCATATGGCCTGCCAGCGGGGTCTTGTGGGTTCCCTGGCCCTGGGTGGGTGCGGGGCTCTGCATCATTTGTGGAGTCCTCCCTTGTGTCTCTCTCCGGGTCATGGGGGCCTCTATGGCGGCGTTCCCTACGTCTACGGACTGTGTAGCCCCTCGGCGTGGAGGGCCTCCCACAGGTGATCCTTCCTCACGTGAATTATTGGTACCTTGCCTTGTCACAACACTTTTTAATATTTGCTACTACTGGTTATACATGAGAGTGTGCTTAAGTGTGTGTGTGCATGTGTGTGTGTGGGGGGGGTCTATGTCTGGATGTGGAAGGGACAAGTTATTTTATCTTTGTGAAACACTTTGTGTTGCATTTAATGTATGAAAAATGCTATATAAATAAAGTTTGATTTGATTAAAGTAATTTAAGGTACAGCGTGTAACAAAATTAAAGGTCATTGACAGATACATTTAATATAGCATAAATAACTTTTTCTCTTGTTTTCCAATCACTTTGCTGAAATAATTACGTTTTTGTTCTCTTAGAATGAGACATTTATATATATTTGTCATTGGTTCACATACATGGCAGCTGACATTTTTGTGCTACCATTTTTACTATGGTGTATCTGAATGGATAAACAACTGTGAAGTGAGAACCCTCTCAGGTTTCAAACTCCAGGGCTGGCTTTGTTTGATAGGTGTTACAGCATCATGATGGGGTAAGTAATGCCTTAAAGTGGAAATGAAACACTCAACCTAATGTTATTTCCTAGATTGAGTCCCATTCTTATCAATAATTATATTAAAAATGTTTAGCTAGTGATTAGCTCGTAGTATCAGCATGGAGCAAAATTAACGTTTAGTCAGATAAAAACAAATGGAAACATTGTTTGAATCCTTTCCATCATATTCCTGTTTTATTCATCCATTCTGTTTTACGTTAAACCGGATGCTCCGGTGTCTCAGCTCGGACATCCTTCAGGGACAATATGCTCACCTCCAGAATGTCCTCCTCCCGGCACAGTAATCCAGATGTGTGAACATTAGTTATGCAACAGCTATCTGGCACGACACGTTCCTGGTCAGCCTCCTGACAGCAGACAGATTACGATGTCACAGCCGCACCTCCACCGGAGAGCGCTGCCAACCTGCTCCACCGAGACACGCCCCAAATCTCCCTCTTTTCTCCATATCACCGCTCCATACACACGGCGTAACAAAAACATAGGCAATAGGATCTGGATGCTCAATAGGCCTTTAAGCTCCGTCTTCTGTTGTATTTATCTTCTTAAATGTATTACGGCTTGTTAGTTGCAGTGTAGTGTAGCTGGTAATACTTATGGATTCCAATGGCAGCCAGAGAACCAACCAACCCTGTGACATCACGCCAAGATGGCTGCTCACTGGCTTGCTAACGAGCTAAAATTACAAAATTAAATTGGTCATATCTGTCGTTTTAGCCATTTCTAAAAACAAATTTTTCGCTGAATGTTTTTTTTTTGTGTATGTTAGAGGAATTTCTGTGCCAAAATTGCCATGTTTCATTTCCACTTTAAAATGTACATAGAAAAAGACAATGCAGTCAGTCATTGCTGCACCTGAGGCCACTGGATCCACTCGAAGATGGAAACATGCCTATGTCTGGAAGAACTTTTTACTGCTGACAACCAATGTCCATTCGCAACTGTTCTCAGCATTTAAAGTAATTTCTATGGCAATCTTTACTACTGGAAGTCAGTAATTCTTACACAATGTACATTTAAAGAAGCACTACGTAAATTTCCGACCTTAAAACCCAGCATTCTGGACTCGTTTAATGGCACAGTGACAGCTATTATGTGCATTTCTGGACCCCGTTGCTGCCCTCCAGTGCCTCAAGGCTTTGAAACCGCACTATGCAACTTTTTCATCCGGGAAACTGTGTGACGTTGCAGCCGAGTTTCGCTTTGCATGCCATGTCACATGCTAGCAAGCGTAACAGACCGTTTTGAATGCGACCATTTTTATTGGCTGGAGAGAGCTCACAATATAGGTAGGATGTAAGAACGATGCCAAATTAGCCGTTGATAGCGGCGGGTCACTGAGAAAATTGCAAAAGTTATGTGGTGGTACTTTAAAGTGAATAATACACAAGTTTCCAACCTTAGGATCAGCCTCAGACTCATTTAGATTTTGTTGGCAGCACAATGTTCAATATGCACATAACTGGAGCCATTGTTGCATGCCTACCTGCAGCAGGATATTTTGAACACTAGCTCTTTTGAACGTCCATCATGGCTGATTCAGCCAAGAGACGCAAGAAGAGATTGATGAAAGCAAAGAATAAAGGAAGAGAGAGAATTACTGAGTAAGAATCAACATGAGACTGACTTCCAGAGCTCAGAGAAGAGACAGGATGCAATATGGATGCTGAATTAGCCTCTCTAAGGGGGCGCCAAAGTAAAAAATCTATCAAAATTCAATAGCCTCACTTTAACCCTGCTGCTGCCAGCTACAGCTGGATTTCCAACCAGTAGCTATGGCCCATTCAAACAACAAAATTGAATTATAGCATTGTTTTTTTTTTATGTTTTCATGTATGTAGATATCTTTAGCTGCTAGTGTGAACAAGATTACGTATGTTTTGGAAACAAAGAAGAGGTGAAACTCATCTTGGCATCATGTGGATAAGAAGACAAGGCCTCTGTCTCTGCCCTATTTGCCACTGTGGTTTATGGTTTCTTGGCATCTACATCCGAGTATCATCTTCTTATCACTGTACAGTATAAAAACCCTGATTTCTCTTCAGCTCATCACCATATAGATGTATGCATCAATACAGTAAAATTAAGTCTTTGCTGACTTCTTTGCCTTTAGATTGAGTTTTAACATTCAATATGTTTCGCTCCATGTTTTCTGTTCTTCAGGATTCCTCTCACAGCTACTCTGATGTCCCGTCTACCTGCTTGTCAAAGAAAAAAAGCTAAAGTTTTCTACTTTGACTGCTGTAATAAATCAGCATCAACTTACAGTCTGTCTCCCATGTAGTACTATTCCTTTTTACAGCAGCTGTAGGGCTTGGAAGCTTCAACAGGACAGGATTCAATAGCAGTGGGAATTAATTAGCCTTGCATACATGAAGGAAGAATGACACGATTTAAAACTGACAGATATTTTCATTAATGGAAATACAGGTTTGTCATAGAAAAAATTGCTTTTTTATTTTTTTTTTATTTCATTATATAGCACAAGAATGGTTCAATGTGAACCATATAAAATATACTTGATAATGACTGATATAAAAGATGGGTTAAAAGATTACTCTTAAAGAGCCATTGTTCAGATGACACTGTATGAATGTTAATACATGTCTCAGATATAAAAATCTAGCACAGAATGGTGGGTGAAATACAGTGTAGCTGTATTTTACCACAGCTCTACATACGTAGCATGTCCCCAAAGCATATTCAGCTGGAAAAGGGTGTAGCTTTCCTCTTTGGGTTGGAAATGAGGTCCCACGTAGAGAAGTTCAAATATTTTAGGGTGTTGTTCAGGTCGGTGGAAAAAATTAAGCGTGAGATCGACAAGCATTTGTGTTCAATTGCAAATGTCTCAAAGTACAACAATTTATATGTAATATTCTGTTAATTTAGGAACAGAGTGGTTTAAGTTTAATCCTTAAAAAAATGGATAAGAACATAAAACCCCCCCTTTTTCTTTTTTTGATCATCCCCGGGCCAAACACCTCGCATGTGATTGGTCCAGAGCCTTGTTGCTCCACCCACCTCAGAGTAACATTCTAAGACTTTGGAAATTTAATTTCAGAGTTTCCTTGGCAAAGACGGTGGTTAAAAAGCTCTCTGTTCCTGTGTGTTGAGAAACCCTGTAGTGTTTTTGTTTGTCCTCGTGGCGTCTTGGCGCCTAGACTTACTTGTTAAATTTTTGTCATAATTTTACAAGTTTTCCTTCTTTTGTTAATCAATTCTAATACCCGGAAGTTCCCGTTGCTTAGTAACCATAAGCACTCGCTGATTGGTGCTAAAATAGTTTACCTTTTATCAAATTTTCTTGTGTGATTAACTTTGACTTATAGTCAAAGTTACCTTGGACATCATCTTTTATCAGCCTTCCCCGGAAGAACGGATAGGAGGTTCCTCGGACTACAGCGGCCGTCAAGGACGAAAGAGGCGCAGACGGAAGTACCGGATCTCCAACAGTCCTGTTCAAAGGAGGCCGCCATTCTTCAGAACCCCTCAGACCAAGTAGGACCGAGACCTCGGTGGTGCCCCGACTTGGTTGGGATATTAGGATAGATATTAATATCTTGCATATTAATATTTATATTAATATTCCCATATTCAGAATCTCTAGTAACGCTTCAAGGGTCTTCAGCAAAACTTTAGTAAAGCAGATTCTAACTGTAGAATTGGGCCATTGACCATGCTATGGTTCATTATATTCAATCCAGGGATCTCTGTATCAATTTAAGTACATCTTTAACATTACAGAATCATGTTTTAATTTGTATTTCTTAATAATTCACCCCTCTTGTATAGAGTCTTTGTTTCAGGATGCTCAGTAGAAAAGCACTTTGTTCATGCCATCACTGGAGTGATGTAAACTGAAACCCCAATTTCATCTTTATGGTTTTATTTCCATTTTCACTGAAGCTCTAATAAGTCAAACTGGTGGACTCATTTTCGTTGCAGTAAAAGAAAAATAAAAGAAGCAGCTCTTTTATAGGTTCCTTGAATTTTACTACCTTAACCTTCTTTCATATCTTACTGAAGTGAAATACCAGTGGGATGTATTATGCGTCTCTCCTTGCACTATTTAAGAGGTGAAGAAAAAGTTGGGATGGGCTGAGCCGTATGAACGGTACAGTGGCAACAACTTGATTGAATGATGGCTTTTGTCATTTAACTCTGCAGTATAGACACAATTACATATGATGCAGAAGTTGAGGACAGAAATTGATGCTTGCAGCGCACTGTTGTAGCTGTGTAAGGATATGGAGATAAAGAAATTGTAGCATAGAGCGAAAGGTCAAAGTTACTAGAGACTACAAAAATAGTTAAATTTCCGTTCAGCCTTTTTGATAATGTTGATTTCAGATAAAGTTTACATGAAATCATGAAATATAATGTTTATATATCCTTAGTTAAAGAACCACAACAAACTTTTCTATAATTATATTATTTTAAACCCTTTATGGTTAGCCATATTTTCAGGGGGGGGGGGGGGGGGGCAAAGTAACTGAAGAATTGCTTCCAAATAAAGGTCATATGTTTGTTCTTGGTGTCTTGGGACATCAAAGGATTTAAGACCATATTCCTACTGTCAAAAATGTGCCTTTTGTTAGGGCTGAATAAATTTACATAGGATAAATGGAAAATTTTCTATGCTCACCTCATTTGAAAAGGTGAAACTGGGAAGATTTTATATTTACAAGAGTTTAAAATAAAATTTCAAGTATTCCCAAGGTGAAAGTGTATCAACTACAAAAACTTAACACTCATTAGATCAAATCAATTTCACTCAAATTGATCTGATTTAGTCAGACTGTGGCCATGCACCTTGAAGACTGTAAATCTTGTAATTTTGAAGATCACATGAGATCTCAAACCATTTCATAAAGAGATTTAAATACTTTTTATGTGCCATTTTCTCCCCTATCTTGGGATAACACCATGCCATCAATGATTCCTTGCGCCCATGTCATGGATCACCTTCAGCAACAAAATCTGAACTTCAAATTAATAGATGTTATTTGCACTAAAAAACATTTTGTCTTGTTTTATAGAAATAAGGATCTAAACGTTGAGCAGAAGTAGAAAATATCATTGTAGGTATCTAATTTTAGATGGCAGCATGTGAAAGTTTTCTTATGGATATACCAAATTACTTGTTGACCAGGTATCTATATATAGCAGTTTGGTTAAGCAGGATTTTTCCCATTGAATAACAAAAGAAATGCAAACACTGAGAGGCTCTTTGCCAAAGGCACTTTGCCATAAGTTGAGAAACAAAACTCTTTTTAAAAAGGACATTTTAAGGAATCTGTTTGACACAGCTATTCCTCAAGCCAAGAGGATACATTGCAAATAAATACCAACAAAAGGGACAAAAACTGTAGCTATATTGAATCCCTTTTTCATTTGCCTAGAGATGTCAAATTAAAAACTAGTAAATTTGTTCTGTCCTATCAAAACATCCTTACCATTTGTTTCTCAGAGGCACGTCAAGCAGTATTCTATGACACATATACCATTTTATTTTTCCTTCCATCAACCATTTTTTGGGTCCGCCCTGCATTTGATCCCTTTAAAAGTCTTCTACAATCAAGGCTTAATAACTGTTTGTCAAATAATTAAGATATTTAATTGATGACAAAAAAGAAACTGCTTTTGTTCAGTCTGAAGTTTCCCTAGAGTTTATTCAGGATTATGAGTCAAATAAGGTACAACATGTTGGTAGATACAGGTTTTTACCCATGTCGCCAAAGACTGCTACATGGATACTGCATTGTTGTGGAGAACAAGCTAGTTAATGTAGAAAGGGCACTTCACTTTCCAGGTATAAGGTGCTGGCATGGCAACACTAATATGTTACTCTCACCTGCAGTCACATGAGCAGCTTGTTTACAGCTGTGTCTTCCCCACTTGTCATAGTTTGCCATCATTTTTCATTCAATATTGTTGGAAAAAGCCAGCACAGTTTTCCAAGGTTTTGATAACTCTAGTGTTTATATTTTGGGCTACTTAGCATTTAAAATATTGACATTATTAAAAGTTGCAGCCTTAAAATTGTTAATTTGGAATAAAACATCAAATTAGAGCTTACGATTCATGAGTAATACAAAATATTAAAAGTAATATCTAATAAGCAAGATTTATTCAAATGTAAACATGCAAAATAGGTTATAATAGAATTAAATAGTACAACAGCAATTAATTCATGGACAGTTGTATTTCAAAGACTTTAAATCTTTAGTTTTATCCATTTTGATAACAGGTGACTTTATGGTCATTTCTAAATGCCATGCAGCTGGCACCCATGAGTATTTTGTCATTTGCATCCTCTGATTTTTAACAGAGCTTTAGCTTTTCCATTCAAGGCTGATCAAAGGTGAGCCACTCTCAGCTTGACATCAGAAAGCTATTACCAGTTGTAGGCCGAAGCACAGCGGCCATCAGAAAAGAATTTAATGAACCTTGTAATGAGAGAAATACTGACAAATCCAGCAAATATTACTACAAAAGGTCATATCTGTGTCTAAAGATGAGTTATTTGATGTAAACATTAAAAACATTTTCTGTTGTGGGAGACAAATGACTTGTTTTATACAAAATCTGTAAGATAACGGATGGGAGGCATTGCAGAATAAACTAGATACAAAGTCTGAACAAGACTAAAATTAATTTTGTTTCAACCCTGGATAAAAATCTCTGAAGAGAAAGTTATTTATTTGCTACCTGTTTCATACACAGGGCATGATCAACACTTTGGCAACAAGAAAACAAAAAGAAATCTATATTTGCAAAGACGTGCAAAAAAAAAAAAAAAAAAACTTAAACCAGTGCTGTGTGGGAGAAATCAAAGACCCATCTCCAGTAATGATTCATTATTTATATTCGAGCTCAGTTACAAAGTTCACTTTGTATTAGGGAGAGAGCAGTATGCTCACAAATGGACAAGCCCAGTTTTTTCCCCACTAGCTTTAACGTTTGCTTTTATTGTTTGGCTATAAACAAGCATAGCATGACGTCCCGTAAACACTCTTTGCCCTCTGTGGATATTTTAAATGTAATTTTCTAAAAGAAGGGAAATGATTCATCCTTGACAATCTCTGCTGCACAAATAGCATATATTATCAATGACTTTTTTCAGTTTAATTATTGTATATATAATTATAAAGAATGTATAAATAAAAGGCCAAAAGTGATAAAAAAGAAAAAAAATATCAACTGAATAAAGTGTTTCATACCATCAGTTTGTTTTTGTTTTTCTTTCTTTGTGAACCGAAAAAATGGGGGGAAAACAACTAAAAAGTCTATAGAAAAGAAAGTGGTTTTAGGGCTTTGTTAGAAAAAAAATAGAAATAACAGGGACAGGGGTATCGAAAAGGTTGGAAAAGTAAGTGGTACTAAAAGGAAAACAGGTTTCAACTAATTAGGTCCATTAGCAACATGTCAGTAACATGAAGGTTCAGTCAAATAGTCCATTTTGTTTCAGGAACCTTCTTAAATGAGTGAAATGACCTGAAAGTTTCTAAGTGGCAGCCATGATGAGAGCTTTTTGCCAATTCTTTACAAAAAAGGAAAGAGCTTCAATATTCTCTTATCTCCATTGGCATAGGCCAGTCATTAAGAAAGGAAGGACATAATTATGTCCCACAATTCCTTGGCCATAACTGATTGTGGACCAATATAGGGTCAGTAGAATAAATGTGATTAACCTGAGACCACAGAGTTTAAAATTTCATCCCTTTTTAAAATTCCTTTAATTAAAAACCTTGATTAATATTTCATGTTAGAACATAGCATACTAATATATAGTTTCCATGATAGGACTGCATTCGGCGGAGTAGTACTATTTGAAGATCTGATCAGAGGTATTTTGACTACTCAACAATACCGCCTCTCAGAAGTAAAGATGGACCGATGTTCAACTGAGTGCAAATAAAAAAAACAATGTCTAGAAATTGTGGAACTAATTCAGAATAATGTTTCTCAATGTAACATTGTAAATCTACCGTACATCAACAATGTAACAAAATATTGAAATAACCGTTATTCCTTTCTATATTGCAAAATTGCTTGAGAAAAATAAAGTCAATAATGCAAATTTGCAAAACAAAAGCAAAACCTGCTATTTATTTAGTTCTAATTCATGGTCTTTGGCTTTTTGCCCCCAAAGTCCTCTACAAGAAAAGTATTGATCGATACCAATACTAGTCTTGGTATCAATACTACAGATATTTGGATAAATCTGCCCAGTCCTACCTTAAAAGGTCCAATTCAGAACAAAAGGAACTCAAATGGGAATCTTTCAGCTTCAGAAGATTATGGAACTACGCTATGGTTGTTTAGGCTGGTTGAGCTAGGTGGAGCTGGACTGCTTGTCTTTCTCCAAGCAGTTTATTTCACAGTTTCCCCCTGGTAAATGCTAAAGGCCTTCTTGTGTAATTCCAGATGACTTTGCACTGTTATGGTCTTACCGTAGAAGATTTTTTTTCAACTCCAGTTCTCCATATAGGAGATCCCTGGGGATGTGCCAACTCACTTCATGGGAGTCAGCTTATGCTTCTCTATTTCAGCAGGGTGTTCATGCTGGGAATTCCTCATCTTTTTGCATTTTGTCCAACCAGGTGATGTATGGGATCCACTGAAGGTCCTGTTGACCTATCATTGCAACAGAACACTGTTATACATCTTCACCCATGCTAAAGGCCTTGTTTACATATTCTGCCTCAGTCACAAAATAACCAGCCTGAATTTGTTTTAAGGGCAGACATAAAAGAAGCAATAACCACCTATGCTGACCAATTCAGAGCAGACGTCATCTACAGTAAAAAGATGAGCATTGTATAAGGACATACTTCAGCTTTCCACAGTAGAAGCTCCATACAATTAAATTATCTGTAAGGGTTGAGCAACCGTCTTAAACTTGAACAAAGAAAGTGCAGCGCAAGCCAAGCCTATTACAAAATAAATAAATAAAAAGTCAACTTTTTTTTATGTTTAACACAAATGGATGGTTTGGCATGTGAGCCGTTGTGTTCAGTGGGTGGGCCAGCATTGTTCATTCATGATAAATGTGTATTACACGCATGAGCTGCTCTAAACCGATTAAACTTGGGTTGAAAATGCTTGTTGGCTCAAACAGTCCTGCTCTGCCAGTAAAAAAGCAGGCGGAAGTCCTGAAAAACTAGCCCAAGCATATCTTCAGTTTTGACATTAAGGCCTTTGTTTGTTGCTCTTTTGTTGCCTCCCCATGAATACACTCTTTTCAAATCAATACTTGCTCCTATGGGCTGAGAGGTACCTGTTCCATTTAAGGCGAATCAGTCTTTGTGGTGAAATTGCTGCAGGGCACACTATGGGGTGGAAGAGAGACCTTAGCAACTACTTCTTCCTCCTTCCCTCCCTATTCCTTCTCTATTCACATATTGTATCATTTGCAGGCACACACACACACACACATTTCCTGACATTTGTGATTACAGTGATTACCATGCAGTGAAATGAAGTCATATTTTTGTTCCCAAATAACAGATTGTCAAAGAAACAAATGAATCTGCTCCCACCAGCAAAGCGAAACAGACATATTATTTTCAAATTTCAATTTATTTTCTCATGAAGGTTGCTGTCTTGTGGGGCTGCCACTCACCCAATTGTTGTTTTTTCCTCAATATTGTTATAGCAATCAAGCAGTGAGACGTAACCACAGTTTGTCAGAGGGAGTTGTTCTTTTTTCCCCCCATATGTGGCTGCCTGTGTTGCACAATGTGATTCAATCTAATTTCTATAAACATTTGCTATTTTTATAGAAAGTGCATGGATGTGAAAAGGCAAAGTCACCCATGGAGCCTTGGCACTTCCTATGTTGTCTTGCTTCAAGTCTTAGGTTGGTTATATTCATCCACAGGATGCTGCAGAAGAGAATTTTGGCTTACTTCCTTATTTAAAAAAGGTTTGTTTACTCTATCTTACTGTTTTATATCATCACCAATCAGCCATAACATTATGACCACTGACAGTTGAAGAAAAAAATCATTTATTATCTTGTTACAATGCCACCTGGCAGTGTGTGGGACACATTAGGCAGCAAATTAACATTCTGTCCTTGAAGTTGATTTGTTTGAACCAGAAAAAAATGGAGTTTGGATGTGAACTTTTTTTTTTTTTTTGAAAATAAATGCAATCCCCATCACCCACCCATCCAATTAATTCCATTAATTGGTCAGGAATATGTTCAATACGTTTTACTCCGTTTTAATACATTTCATAGGCAAAATAAATAACCACTCTGCAGATAGCCAGAATTTACACATCTTCTGAGATTTCCAACATATGGGTCAAGTCTGTTTCTATAACATAGGAAATAAATGGGTCCCAAATCTGATGAAAATCATGTTGAAGTTTCATTGTATAAGTTATTTTCTCTAAAGGTTGAGTTGTATACATCCCAGACAGCTATCTGCCAACTCGTTCTCCTCATATCCTTCCATGTTAAGGCTATTACTCTATTTTGGATAAAGACCTAATAACTGTTGAGCAAAGGGTTTTTGAACCAGTGAAATGTCTCGGGATACCTTGTGTCACGGATTTCAATACACTGCCAAATACAGTGAGTTATAGACTGTTATATAGACTTATTATAGACTTATAGAGGAATGTAGTTAATCAGCAGGTTTTGTTACTAAATAGGATTGATTGTGAATTGAGATCGCTTAGAATCGAGAATCGATACAGAATCGAATCGTCACCCCAAGAATGTTTTTTTGTTTGTTTTGCCGTGTTTCATTGTTTACTTTTGTGTGAAGACAATAAAAAGATGTTTGTGGGCGGGGAAAGAAAAACTGTATCTTATCTCTGAAAAAGCTCCTCTTGTTGAATGTTCCCTTTCTGCAAATGACAGTAAAGAAAACCATTGAACCATAGATAGGGGTCATGGGCAGCCAAGGAAATTGATGTACTCGGTGAGCATTGTTCAGTCCAATAAAAAGAGTCTGTGGGGCTCCAAATGCTTAAAAAGTCAATGATAGTTTTGATAGATGTCGTCCGAACACACAATGCATCAGAGTTGGGGGCTACATAACTGCAGATCAGTCAAGGTGACCACCTGACCGTTGCCCACTGCTGAAATTTCCCTTCATTGGGCATCAGAGTTGGATCCCAGAGACTTTTTTTTTCATCATATGGATTGCTGGGTCTGTTTGTAGCTTACGGGGTGCTAAGGATGCCATGATTACTTGATTTCACAATTAATCACAGTATTAACCTCTTTTTTACGAGGTCAACAAATCATGGATATCTTCGCAACTACAAGGGCTGTTATGTATGATCTTGTTCTCAAAAGAAAGCAGAGACATGTGAGATTACTATGGAAGTGCCATAATCGAGATGTGTTACGGTGTCACAGTAAATTCATGTGGAACACGGTAAAAAAAAATATATATAGTTTTTTCTCTCTGCCTGAGAAAACACACTCTAGATGTATAGATAGATCTTCAGTATCAATCAAAATGCACACCACAGGTGCACACATGAAAGAAATTTTGTTGCAAATGGCTCAGATAGGAAGGCTCATGAAAAAAGCTTCAGGCACACATATTTAAATCTAAATAAAATAAAAAGTAAAATCTAAAAAAGTCTGAAAGAGAGTGAAACTATAAGAAATATAAGAAATATAAAAAAGTCAGTAAACATAGTAAAGTGCAAAAGTGATAAGGTGCTATTATTGCACTGTGTTATTGTGTCACCCACATTGACAACATACTATTTCAGAAGTCTTATGGCCTTGTATGAAGCCTTTGCAGAGCCTGACTGTTCTGTACCTCAGGCTGCGGTACCTCCTGCCAGAAGCAAAGAGAACTCTCCCTGATGTGGATGTTTGCAGTCTCTGATGATGTTTTTTTGCTAGCGACAGACAGCAATTGGCACCCATGTCTTTGAAGGAAGGAAGAAAGGTCCCTATAATCTTCTCTGCAATCCTCACTATTCTCTGGAAGCTCTTCCAGTCTGCAGCTGGACAGCTGTCCCACTATAGAAAGATACTGTAGGTTATTACACATTTCTACTATTTAGAGCAGAAAATAACCCAAATTTATAGCCCAATTTATTTAGGAGTTTGTAAAATGATATCTGATGACTAATTGTGCAGAAATAGAAGTTAAAAAAGTGAACTTGAGCAGTTTTACAGATGTTTTGACAGAGGTATGTCCAGGCGGGGCCACCTAAAACAGGTACCGGAAAACCAATTATATCTTACTGGTCAATAAATATATTTCAAACCCATTGTTTGGCTTTAATCATTGACACCTGTGTCAACCAATCACAGTCCAGAGAATAAAGGGATAATGCCAAAATTTCCTATACAAACACCAATAAAGTTTCAGAAAGACATAAACCCAAAGCTTGTAAATTGTACTAAGAGTGCACACTTCACGGTGAACTCCCCCTCATCTTTTTTTTATTAAACTAGTTTCTTAGTGATTCATTTCAAACTAATACAGTCATGTTTTTGTTTTTTCAAACCAGAAAACAGCAAAGGTGAGACAAACTTTATGGCTTTATGACGTTTCTTTTGCCATCCCTTTAGCTGCTAGCTCACTGAGTTGTCAGTGGAATGATGTGACAGACATCTTTATAATCAGCAGTGTTATTGTGGTTTACATGAAGAGGGAAAATTAGCATAAGCTCTGAAGTAAACTTGATCTTTTTTCATGTATATGTTGCCTGCCCTTATAATTGCTTGAGGTTTGAATTGAGTTTAGTTAAATGACAATGCTTGGTAGTCTTTTAGAGCAGAGTTTGTACACATTATTTTTATATGCTACATGTTAGAATTGGTGCTTCCTTGCATGTGCAATAATTGTTTGTGTTCCACGGATCTCATTCAGATCACTTAATACTGTCACTTTCCATAGACTGAACCAATTTAGCAGATCGCTGATGTTTTCCAAACTTAACTTAGAAAATTGCAAATGACATCGAATTTCAAAGGTTACGTTGACACTGCAAGTGTTCGTGCTCAATTACAATTTTTTGTCAGATCCGATTTTTATTGTGTCGCTGTTCACATGATCATTTTTAATTCTGAGTAAATTACAGCCCTAAAGTGACCCGCATGTGCAGAAGATCAATGACAAGACGTGTCACACGCAGCGTAAACATGGAGGCCTTTAAAGCCAAGTCCTTCAGTGTCCCCTTTTGTCCATTTCACATGGGATGCTTTCATAAACTGACCAGTTACCGTACAACCCCTCAAGTCTCCTTTGGATTGTTGTATCCCCCCCAGAAACTTTTTTTCTTAAAACCACATACAAAAATGGCCCAAATCAGATGTTCAAATATCAGATTCCATGTGACTTGGCCTGTTCACTATGTCACAAAAGTATCTCAACTGAGTCACTAAAAAGCAAAAAAATAAAAGAATTATTAATAGTAAATCAGATTCGGGCCACATTTGTCTGCGGTCTGAACGTAGCCTTATTGTGTACAACTCGGGTCAGACTAAAGCAGCATCCCGGGAATGTTTCATTATACAGATGGTAAAAGACAAGTCTCAAACTTTGACATATAGTTTCACTGTTCACATATGATCTATCTGACGTGGAGATTAATTTCTTTTCTTTTGTCATCCATGTAGATGAAACCATATATTAGTTCAGATATATGGTCTTGTTTCTCTCTTTGTTTGGACTGTTCCAGTATCATTTATGTTTTAAACAGCAGCCAGACTAAGAGACAGCTGGATGTCTATAGCTAGCTGGATGATTTTTCCCTCTCTTGAGAGAAGCCTCTCAATTCCAGATAGACGTCTTGTATCCTTTTCCATCTGTTTTCTCTGAGAGAAATCCAGACTATAAATGGAGTATTTATTTATTGTTTACAGAGCAGGGCTGATTAAGTTGGAATGACACTTTTTTGGTAAATATATTCTGTTGCCATATTATTTCATTATGCTGGCATCAAACTAGAAATAAATAAAACTTAAAGACCTATAAAAGGTGTGTCCAGGTGATTTTACACATTTATAGTGTTGTGAAAGTAACATGTAATTATTTTGATTATTTGTCTGACAATCTTAGCAAGAAAATCTAGAACAACTACAAATCACCTTTCTAAATACTTTATGACCAAATATGTTCCATCATGGAAATGGTCCTTTTAGAATTGCTAAGGAAAGCAACAATTAGGTCAGAGCATTGACATGGCCTCCAGTTTCTCCAAATCTCAGTCCAATCGAGCATCTGTGGATAATGCTGGACAAAAAAAAAGTCCAATTTATAAGGGGTCCACCTCAAATCAAACTGGACTTAAAGGATCTGCTATTGATGGCTTATTACAGCTTACTTTCAAATTTCTAGTGGAGACCATGGCTTTAGGTCAAGACTGATTTTGTAGAAAAAAACAGGACTTAATAGATGTGCATTCTATTATTAAAACCCAAATTAGTTGAGATTTATACATAGTCACATACTTAATATATGTTATTTTGAGTACTTTTAGGTTTTCTCAGATGTGCTAAAGTTGATTTTAATGGGTAACTAGAAAATGGACAAACTTAATGAAAATAACCTCAGAAGAAAAATATTTTCATCAGTCCTGTTACACAAGGATCTACAGTATAGTCAAATACAATTCTTGGTATCTGTAAATAAATGAGTGGAAGAAAAGAAAAGGATTTGCTCTCAGTGTTCTGGGAATTTCTCTATCAAGAAAGGCCTGGTCAAAGACGCAATAAAATATCCATGAAACTGGTGACACCAAGGCAAAAGTATTTCTTTGCAAGATGCAACAGAGAGCAAACAATTGATTTCATACTGAGACTTATCCTTTATTCATTGCATGGATAAGGGACTAGCAAAGTACAGCCGACTTGTATGATCACAAAATCCTCCGACAGAGCAATATGAAAAACCTGAACCGTAACCATGGCCCACTCTGATAATGTCTTATCCAAAAGCTATTTTAACACAAAGCAGGTGAAAATTCAATTCACCTAAAACCCTTAGGATTGTGTAGATTGTTTTCTTTTAGCTTTCTTTTTTCAGCTTTTCTTGTTTTCCATCACACAATCAGAAAAAATATGTATGAAAGATCTGTTTGGGTTTTTTTTTTCACCCTTTCAGTTTCAGTATATCCACAACATGTTTTCCTGCAGTTTCATCAACAGCTCATTCAGCCTTCAGTAGATGTCAATACTGGGGAAAAAATTGGTTTTCCACTGATTTAGCTCAGAGCTAGACTAAAATATTGCTTTTCTTTTACTTCACTACATTACTATATATAACATTCTTAATTATCATGTAAAAAATTTGGATTTTTTGCAGTGCGCATACAAGAAAGACTCAAATATGATGTTTTAACATTATCTTTCAAAGAAATGTGTAAAACTGTTGAAAAATGTAATTTTTCTTTTCCATGCATGCAGAAAATAACAGCACAGAGGGATACAGCCTCCCAGCATGATTTGAAATAGTCCCAAAAAGAAAGATACTCAGTTTCAACAGGCAACTGAAATAATTTTGGGATAGTTAAAGGGTTTGATTGGGAATTCACTACATTTCTTTTTCTAGCACTGAAGTTGTTTATATTGTTATTGCAATCACTTTTGTAGGTGTAGCAGCTTAGTCTGGTTGTCTTTCCATGTCTTGCCCCTTTCCTTTATGTTTCACTCTTTTTTTCCTTAGTTCCTCTTGTCAGGTTCAGTATTAATATATCAGTTAGTAGCAAAGCTAATAAATAAGTTGCAAATAAAATAATATTAGAAAAGACCCCTTTGACAAAAGAGATGTTGCATCTCAAGGGGTTATCCATCAAATACATTTCAAATTTCAAAATCTAAAGTATCAAGGGTAGCCATTGAAATGAAAACATAAATAAATATATATTTTTTACAAAATATTTCAAAATCACAAGTTTTACTTAAAATGAAAAGCTTGAATTTATAAGATTAGTATCTTTACTGGAGCAAAGTATGAAAATTGTTGTATTTAAAACTTCAAAGATTTGTCCAGTATGTTTGGTTTAAAATACATGTTCAAATATTGCTTGTCTAACATTCAACATTTTGAAATAAAAAAAAAAAATATTGTTCCACCTTAAGAAGGAAAATGACTTGATATGTGACTTTAGATGCAGACTGTTATGAAAACTGGTTTTACGCCTTGGTGCTGTTATGATTCCGTTTGTGTGGATGCTTCTTCAGATGAGATGAATCAAATACAGGAGATACGAGACAAATCAAATCAAACTTTATTTATAAAGCGCTTTTTCATGCCAGGGGCATCGCAAACTGCCTTCTTGTTGGGTTCATTCTTCAGCTTAAGGATGTGTACATCTTCACATGCCACAAAATGTAACTCAGAACAAATTGATTGCTTATATGAAGGAGAGTATGTGATTGCAAACATGTTTTACTCCAACATCTGGAAAGCATATCTATGTTATTTGAAAACCCACATGTTTTTCTCCACTATTTGTTCCTTAGTCCACAGCTTGCTTATTACCTTGCTATCATATTGTTTGTCCTAAAAACAAACTATCAATTGGTAAGACGCATTTTAATTATTATATCCCTTTCTTCCTGAGGAATGGAGTGCTATTTGAATTCTTTTTGTGGAATATATATCACCCCAAACACAAACAGCCGAGACCTGCACTGGAAATTTCCATAAAAAATCCTTAGAACTATGTTGTATTTGCAGTCGTTGTAGTACAATGCCACAAATGAATCTTCAGAGACACTCAGCTCAAAACTTTTGTGGAGATGTCTTTACAATGAAGAAAACACAAGGCTGCCCTAAAGCAATGATGTCTTCTAGTATCTTCAAATGCATAATCCTTCCTCTGAGACATTGTATTTTTTCTTTCATTGCACTGTAAGGTAAACCACTTCATGGATAAGGGACTGAAACTATAGTCAATATGCACATATGATGAGACTCCACTCACATTATCTCATTTACATCTTAAAGACTGTCTTGTGGGAAACACGAAACAGCAATGATGAAGAATGATGCCCATTTTGTTGCGTTTCTTCACATGTATCCTCACAACCTCCAGACTTTTAAATATTTCATTTTCTTTTTCTTTTATACTTTTTTCAGGCTTTAACATGTCATTGGAATTTACAAATTGTTATTCTACAGTTATGCAACATTGAATGCATGTGTTTCCCTTAACAGTGTTTGTTGAGAAACACAAGAGCATAACAAGCAATTAAAAACCCAGTATACACTCAGGTATGTGCTCTTGGGTGTAAAAGCGGATTTTCTTTTAAAGACAACAACATGTAGTTCGGCTTTGGTTGCTTGATTAAAAATCAAGAACCATGGTGCTATGGTATCTCAATCACCGTTAATCCTAATAGTAACCTACTGCTTTAGGTTCCTACTTTGTCTCAGAGTTGTTTTGTAAAATTATCAAAGACCGACTCTGTTTCTAACGCTCATATTTTTTCTGTTTCAAATAGTATCAGCACTGTCAGGTTCTCAGTTT
>JAOXYM010000026.1:11766985-11777263 GCA_028567055.1 Leptatherina wallacei
AACTTTGAGTGCCCTAGTTAGGGCACTGGATTCGCTCACTGAGGTTTCGGACACTACTTCAAAATGGCGTGAGCCCTGACTAGTGCACTAGTTAGGGATTAGGGGGCGATTTCGGACAGAGCCTAACAGTAAAACAAGGAAGTCAGTTTCAGCTTTATGAAGTCAAAATCTGTCGGTGTATACTTTTGCTTGGTGTTCTTTCTTTTTGTTTCACACACAACCCCTTTGTAAAAAAAAAAAAAAAAAAAAAAAAAATTCTGATTAATATCTTATTTCTCAGATTTGAATGCTTTTTTGACAATCAGTTCTTCTGGTGCAAATGCACCTGAGATTTTTTTTTTTTTTTTTACACATTAAAAGCACACCACAATTTCCACAAATTACCTGAAGAAGATCATCCCAGTGTAATTGGGTGGTTGTTTGTTTAGCTTAAAAAGAAAATGCAACAATGACTAATGTTGAATACAACCGATTCTTGGGCAAAACCGGCTTCATCTTCTGATTGGTCCTCAAGGGCCAGTGTCCTGGAGGTTTTTAGACGTTTTCCTGCTGCAACACACCTGATTAAGATTCAGACTAGATTTCAAGCTTGGCACGAGTCTGTTGATTATCCATTTACTTTGTTGTTGTTGCCAACCCTTTAAAGTATGGATGGGTAACCCCGGTTTTTGAGTGCCACTGTCCTTTAGGTTTAAGACATTTCCCTGTTTCAACTCACCTGATTCATATTAACAGGTCATTGTGCAGAACTTGACAAGCTGTTGGATCCTTTTTAACTAGATGCAGGGCTTCTTAAATGAGACAACTTACTTCCCTTAAAAGAGCACTAGGCCTAAAAAAATGATCAAAGCGACTCTTGAGTTGCTTCAAAATCGTTAAAAACCTTTATTTTCAAATAAAAAACAATGTGTTGTGACGATTATCAGGGTCAGTGTCTGCTGTAGCTTACAGCAGCGTTAAATCTCAAAAATGAGCTAACCCCCAACCATATGAAAGCTTACTGGTTAACAGACAAGGAAGCAACACCAGAATTTTGAGGAAAAAAAATAATCGGAAAAAGGCTGCATAAATTAATAATCAAGAAATCTAACAGGGAAAAACTGGTGCAATAGAGGGCTCTACAAGATTATTGACTTTGCAGAGTTTCTTGCATATGCATGCTTGTGTCTGAATGAGTACTACAAGCAATTTGCAGTGGAAAAAATGCTTTGAATAGTTAAATAAACAGAAAAATGCAATATGAATGGTACATTTATCTTAAGTTTTTTTTTCCATCATAGTTTAAAATTGATGCTTAAAAGAAAAAAATAAATGGAATGCTTTCTGAAGAATGTAGCTGCCATGAACAAAGCAATCCTCTTATGCCATTTTGAATAGAATTTACTTTCTAGATGGACCAAAGCTTTAAAGGGTGCAAGTCAGAAATCAGGTCAATCAGGACAAAATGAATATAAAAATTTACAAAAAGTAGTGACTCCCAATGACTTTGTCTCAGTGTATAGTACCAATGAACAACCACCATCATAATGAATAAGCAGTATACACTAGTTAAAATACTACAAAACCGACAAGCTAACAAAAAGTATGAACAAATAATGAAAATTATTTAACAGTTTACAGTCTTATAATACGTTTCCCATTCAATGCAATATCACTAGCAGTTCAGTCATGGCTGTAAAAGCTAAGATTAAAGCTCTGTTGAATCAAGAGTTCTGAATCAGTCACGGTGAGATGTTAGCTGCTTCTCCAAATCAAGGAAGGATCCTTAAAAGCTTAAGATGCCCCGTCATTCAGTCTCAACAAAGCACTGCTCCACTGTCAAGGATCCTTCACTGGATTTGATCTTTCCTTCTGTGAAATTCAAGCACACTTCTGTGTATCCTAGACGCTGAAAACAGTGTCTCGGGGATCTGAGATTGATGACTAGTTTATTTTGTGTCATGTTGAAAAAGTATTCATCCTGTACTGCTTATTGTCAATCTTTGCAATGTCTATCCAGACAGAAGTTTCATTCAGCCACGACAATACATTGATTTAGATCATTTTCTGTTGTTGCTGTTTTGACAAAAGGACACGCAAACTGCATTCAGGTGCAGATAATGATTAAGGTTTCTGCTTCAGCCTTGAGGCTGTGCCATTCTTTTTAATGGGGATGGGAGCCTTGTAAAGGAAATATTGCACTATAATAGAATGAAACAAAATACAATGAATTGTTATGATATAGCACAATTCAATCAAAGTAATTTGGAAAATGATCATCTTTTGTATTATTTACAGGTTATCCTTTGATAATTACGATATTATTTTTATTTGATTTATATCAATGCATTCCATTATTACAATCATATTCTTATATGGTTCTATTTCATCAGTACAGGCAATCAAATGGATTGCCTCCATTTTTTGGTACACATGTGGCTCTTTAGGTTGTACAATTAAAAAAGCATCCCATACTAAGATGAATAACCTCATTCTCAATCCCTGTTTCAGGTATTGGAGGGTATGGTATGTATTTTTGGGGTTTCCACAGGCAAAAGCTAGCGCGCCAGAATATCCAATCTGCTTTTTTGGGACACTTCCATTGATGTCCAAATCTTTAAGATCCCGCCTTAAAGGGTGGAGCTTGACACACTGCATACCACTGATTAGTCAAAAAAAATCATCACTTATTGTTCAACTTGGCAATAAGAACAAATCGGGGACAGCGCCATGTTTAAATATTCTGTGATGAAAAACACAAACTGCAAATCCACCGTTTACATCCTCGGTTTTTATGTCTTGTTTTTCTTCCCCATCATTCAGGGAAAGTGTTGTGTTGCTGTGACATCATGCAATTACATAGATGATGCATATATCGCTATCCAGCTTATTCCCCGCCCGTAGAGTTGGCTGTGAAAATGCATCAGAGATCAGGGTTTACGGAATTGAACTGCATCAAATTGTCCAGTCCCAAAGCCGGAATCGTTGGTGGAAACAGGGCTTAACTGGCGGTGAGCCAAGTTCTGGAAAGGATAGCCATTTAAATACTTGCCAATTTTAGGGGATGAGGGGGATCATTGTTGAAACTAAATTCACTCTGCTTAGGGACTGAATGAAAAGCAACTGGACTTCTCGTCAATGAGGCCTCCTCAGATGGTCAGTTCCAGACATTTAACCTCTCGAGGGGTAATTAGCACCTTGAGAGTTGTTAGTGTCACATGTGTGTCATTGACCCACCATCATGTGGGTCATTAAGGTCCGCCCTGGCTGTGTACATCACTGTCCTCACAGGAGTGTGCTTTATCCTTTAGATGCAGGTGGACTGCTGAGTCTTGACCTAAGAAGCTTCCTCTCCTGTGCCACATGCAGGTGGAAGATTTATTTAACCTTATGTGCCTTTTTGCTGCAGCAGACAGAAGATACATAACATATGTACATACATGTGTTATATATTAGGAGGAAATGCCAAAATTCAATGCACTACCATGAGATTGCCGGCAGGAGGTCAAAGTGAGAAGTATTTATTACCAAAGGTTTGTAAGAGTGAACAAAAAAAAAGCAAAGGAAGAAAAAGGAAATGGGGAAGAAAAAAAGGGAAGCAAACACATGAATAAGTAAAAGGTAACTGAATGAAGAAAGATATAATAAAGCAAAAAACATGTATCTTGAGGGGAAAATTGCAAATTTTGCAAAATATTATAGAGTTCTAAATTGTTCTTATTTCATTGTTTTATCTTTTATTTGATTAAATTGATTCTAAATTGGCCTTGAAAAAGTTGGAATAGAGGAATATGGGAGTTTGACCATCCTGTAAATGCCCATGATACCATAAAAGTTGTGGATAATTTATTACAAAAGGAATTTCATAAACCATTATTATGAAATTATGACTATGACCAAGTTCTAATCTTTATCATTAAGCCTATAGGATCTGGGTTACCAAATATATGAAAAAGAATATAAAATGACTGAAAGCATGGGAAAATTGCATACAAGTTTCAACTTGCTGCTAATGGGATTTTTTGTCATTTCACAGATGACATTTTTAAAATCTAACACACAAGTCAGGCACCTGTTTTTGAAGCTTTTGCTTGTATCCATTATTTATGCTTTCTGTAAAGATCAAAGCATTTTAGAGTAGTTGTTAAGCTTCAAGCTTAAGATTTTGGGTTCCAGAGTTCAGAAAAAGGCAGATGCTAAGTAAAAAAAAACAATTATGCCCACCATGAATATAATTTCTATTTGTTCTGCATGATTGTCATGTTTGGCCGAGTGTAATTGAAACCATTGTTAGATTCAGATAATACATATTCACAAAACTAGAACTACAATCTGTGAGAAAAGCACAATTTGCAGCCAAACCAAATTTTAAAAATATTTTCTAAATATTAAAAGACCAATTAAAGTGCAAAAAGAGAAACATTTAGAGTTGCATTTATTTAATGTTTGAAAATGGCTCGATTTTCCAGTGAAAAGTACAAAAGTTGCCCACAGGTTACTTACTCTTGCAGGTCCATGTTCAGCAGTAAACTCTTTGGTGTTTGGATCCTGTCCGAGATAAAAGCAGACACATGTAAATTCAGTGATACCACCCAGAAGCCAATGCTGCAATGGCTGAAAATGCTTCGGGCGCAGCATCGCCGGCGGCACTTTTGCAGTCAAAAGTCTCATCTCAAATCCCTTTCACGGTTTGTACTGATTCAATCTTTCAGCATAAAATTGATGGTCAAGCCCAAATATTTATCTTGGCAACAGGAAAGAGTGTGAAACACATTTTCACCATAATCTGAAACTGATACTTTTCTCTTTCATTCCCTCTTTTTATTTAATCTGCTTCTTCTGCTGATCCGGCAGACATCATTACAGAGAAGTTTACAACTTCTACAGAAAAGCAGGAGCATGCAAGCAAATGTTTTCTGTTCTGAGAAACCAAATGATCTTACATGACTGAATCAAAAGACATTTAACTGCCAACATATAAAGAAGGTAGTTTATTTAAGCTCCAGTTTGATAGGAATGAATTCCTATATGATCCAGATGAGATCTTAATGACCTGCGTGAGCGTTTCTTCAATCACTGAGGAGCTGTTGCAATGGAACTCTCTTGTCTGTCATTTGCAATGTGTGTTATATGGCCTGTACATAAGTTTTAACTTCCTGCACAGTGTGTGTTTAGTTTGTTGCACTGTTTCGGTACATTTCTCTTGTTTATCAATTTAAACTTCAGTCTAGGTCGATATTATGTATTGATGTAGCTTTGGAGTGGGGTGGGAAGAGTACTCTCACACTGATATGGATGTGGTTTCACGGTGACCTTCAAAATGTTCAGGTTTGAGAGGAAAAAAAAGAAGTTGCATAGCAACCAACAAAAATGTGATGAGCCAAGCATTTATAAAACTCCCTCCAAACAAGAACCAGAGTTTAGGGGATGTTCATACAGCAATATTGATCCTTACTGAAACAAACAAACAACAAACTAAATCTATATTTTGAATATATAAATGCATCAGCTGTAGATAAGACAAAAACTAAACAGAGTAATATAAATGTATAAAAACGTATTCATAGGACTATTGCTGATATGATCACTGTTGAATACAAACCTGTGCTTTGATCCTATAGACCAATCTCAACCTTTCCATTTCTAAGTAAAATAATAGAAAAAAGCTGTTAAGTGTCAAGAAATTGTAAAGTTGACAAAGTGTTTTAATGACTTTCAGACAGAGTTTCAACCACACCACAATACTGAAACTGACCTCGTCTAACATGGTCGACCATAACATCCTATTAAACCCACTGAAAATTGGGCGGAAATCTCTGGTCCAGTTCGGAAGTGGTTTGAACCCTACTTGAAAAAAAAGGGACTACTTCATAGCAATTGGTAACTATAGACCTAATCAAATCGAGATGGTCTGGTGAGTTCCCTAAGGCTCTATCTTGGGCCCCCATATTGTTCAGCATCTACATGCTCCCACCAACTCTGATCACAGAAACAAAGAAAATACTTATGCTGATGCTACCCTCATCTCTATGTTGCTACCACAAAAACAGTTTGACTTCAGAGTATATCTAGAATAAGGGGACTGATGACTCGGCATAATTTTGAAAATCTTCTTAATGCATTCGTTTTCAGTGGGCTTGACTACTAAAAAGTCACTAAAACAACTGCAATTATTCCAGAATGCTGCTCATGGTCCTCACAAAGATTGATAAAAGGGGAACATCACTTTGTCCTCTGTGCCAAAGAATTAATTTTAAAATGATGCTGGTGTACAAGGCTCTGAAGGCTTCTCCTCCAAAATGTATATCTGATCCGCTGAGGCCATATGAGCCTCTAAGACCATCTGGGTCAAGTTTGCTTTCCATTCTAAGAGTTAGAACAAGGACAATCAGCATCTATTCATTTTTTATGCTCCTAATCAGGCCAGCTGACAGGCTTGCCTGGGCCCAGGACAAGAAAATATTAGATGGGCCTCCCCACGCCCAGATCTCTCCTTTTCCCTCACTCTTTCTCTGCTTTCACTTCGCCTCACATCTCTCTACACAAAACAAGTGACAGGCATTGGCAATAATGGTTGACATGAACAAACTACACATAAGCTGTGACAAATACACTTTTCATATAGCTGGAAATAAATTATTGATTATTATTATGATTATGGGGCCCTGCGACAGACTGGCGACCTGTCCAGGGTGTACCCTGCCTCTCGCCTGATACTTGCTGGGACCCTGCATGGATTAAGCGGTAGAGAAAATGGATGGATAATGATTATGGCATTGTACATCTATTTATTGTATATTATATCATATATTGATTGTATATTATTTTATTTATGTATTTTATTTATCTATATAATTTATTAGCCAATTGTTTACATTATTTATTAATCATGATGGTATTTAACATTAAATATTAGGCTATTGCTCTCCAAATGCCATGCGCTGAACTTTCCTTGTGGCAAAATCCTCTATGATGCCCAGTTTTTTGGCAAGTTAACGCTCTATGGCAGCATTACCAAACCGTTGAGCCTCTTGTGGGACATGTTAGGGCGCAAGTAGTTTGTTATCAGTTTCATTTTACTGAAGGCCCGCCGGTCACCTGTAGCCACAGGCAGAGACTCTGACGGGGCAGCGAGCCCCTCCCGCTCCACTGTGACTCTATTAGCCTCTCCTGCATGGGTCCAATTTTACAAACTTGTCAAATACCAAACCTGACCCGGTACCGGCGTTTATCTTACTGTCAAATCCGGACCCGACACATTGGTAGGCTACATATTCCGCAACCCGACCCGCTCGTTAAATTAATGCATGCACACCCCGTCCCTCCTTTTATTATCCTACAGCATCACTCTCGCTGACTGCAGCTGGATCTCTTCCTCTCTGACGGAGCTACCAGCTACCGTTTCTGTCAGAGATAATGAGCTGTGTGGGACTTAATGGACGTAAACTTTAGAGCTGGCCAGTCAGGATACGTTACCAGGCTGGTGAACGTTGGCTGCGCTGTTTCTTACTTTGCTCTACGTTGGCTTTACTAGTTCCAGCTTCACTGTCATTACTTTAAAAGAATATAGTATATTTGTTTAGAAAATCTCTAGCCTCTATTTTGCTCTTCTTCTCTTTTCTTTCCTTTCCTGAGCAACAGACTTGTAACTACTGACTGGATATTTGTAGCGTGCTGGACTTCAAACCAAATGACAACATAACTTTTGATCAGTGGCCAAACCATTTTTGTGTCTGGGGTAGAGTGTTCTTGTCCACTATTTCAAGGACATTTAGGAAGAAAACAAATAAAAAGCTCTTATGTAACTTAAATGTTTAATATTTTTTCCACAGATATGCCTATTTTTATTTTTTTTTTCAATTTAAAAATGATTCCATAATTTAATGAGGGGCCAGTTCTGGGCCCCCTTACCCTGGGCCCGGGACAACATACCCGTTTGTCCCCCTCCTATTAGCGGACATGCTCCTAATATCTGGAACAAACTACCAGAAAACCTGAAGTCTCCAAACCTCAAATCAGTTCTGAAAACTCTTATTTTCCAGAGCTTTTAATTATGAGAATTTTTCCCGCTTTATGTATTTTGTTGTCTGTTTCTCTATTTTAGTTTGTCCCATTTATTTTTAATTTTTTTTATTCTTTTAAGTTTGTTTCAATTCTTCTATTTTTAATGCTATTTTTGTTTGTTTCTTAGGTACCTTGCTTTTAATATTTTGGCTAAATAAACCTGACTTGCCTATAACCCACTTCAACTGAATGTGTGTTGATCTAAAACTAGCAGTTGGTTTAAGCGAAGTTACATAAAAACACAATGCACAACTACAACAGCTTTTTATATGTAATTCTTCCATGGGGGTGGGCTCCATGGGCACATTAATGCAATCAACCATGTGCTTCTGGAACACACAAGAACCTTTTGCCACAAGATAATCCCCCTCTTGTGTGATTTTCTAGCTGTCAGCGGAGTGATGGCAATTACAGGACTGGGGGTGCCAGGCAGGTGGCCTTTGAGTTTTAAATCTGTCAGGCGGTCTACAGGGGCCATTTAACCTAGCTTACCTGAGTTTTTTTTTCTTTTTGTGTGTCTTGGAACCCCTTTGAGAGATTAAAAAGAAAAAAGAAAAAGCTTGTATGTTAACACAACTACAAATGGTCGAAGTGACTACTGCTGTATAGTGGTGTAGTGGTTAGCACTGCACAGCAAGAGGGTTCCTTAAACCTTTGTTAGTCTTATTTTGTGTGGAGTTTGCATGTTTTCTCTGGGTACTCCGGTTTCCTCCTACAGTCCAAAAGCATAAATGCCTCTTGCAGGTTGCCAGAGGCAGGCATCCAACCCCATCTACCTGCGACCGCATTGGACTAAGTTGCTGGGAATGATTGATTGGTTATTAGTGAATACAAACAGTAGGGGCAGTCACGGACAAAATTTGACCAGATGTAAGGTCACAGGTTCAACAGAGATAAAATAAAAAAATAAAAAAACAACATTGGGAAGTTTCAAAGACAAGACATGGCAGGCTTGGTTTAGGGCAGTGGTGGGGAACCTTGGGCCTCATCCTGCAAGTTTTCCATGCATTCCTACTCCAAACACACCTGATTCAAATTAATGACCCACTGTAATAGGCTGTTGGATCCATTTGATTTGAATCAGGTGTGTTGGAGAAGGGATGCATGGAAAACTTGCAGGAATGCGGCCCTTGAGGACCAGGGTTCCCCACCCCTGGTTTAGGGGCTTGGATAACATCTATACTGCATATATTATTTCCCTGCAGTGATCTCAAAATTAATAAAAAACTAACCTCCTTTACTTCACCCTTTTTATTTTTTTTGTTGACACCCTTCAATTTGGCAACTAACTGGTTCTGCAACGTGCCCTCTAGTGGAATCCTCTGGTAACAAACTACACAAGTATGCAAACAGTTATGGTTAGCCTATATTGGAGGCATTTCGCTACGGGAACACAAGGTTAAAATCCTTTTCTTGGCCTAACGGACTATAAAACTACATATTTTTTAAGTTAGACCTAAAACATGTTTTTAACCTTGTATTCCCTGTAAAGTCCCAACCTACACAAATAATCAGGATCACTTCCTCCAATGAGGTGCACTGATTTTCCTCATAAAATGTCTAGTACCACAAAAACCATCATGCAGAAATACTAATATTGACTTGAAGTGAAGGTTACTTAGTGTTTCCTTTAGCATAGGATATACTCAATTATCCATTAAGGAGGTAATGCAGTTCCACAGTTACTTATAGAAGCAGCCCCTACAAGGGATACTCAGACCAACAGCTTAATTTATGCCTCCCTCTTACACGAGTCTCGCACATAGTCATAAATATCAGAGGGCAAAAGACTAAGTGTTTCCATGACTTCATGAGCTTGGTAATAGAATCAATTATTCACAAAAGGTAGGGAATTTCACATTGGTTTATAATGTATAAATTCATTAGAAAACATAAGAGCAAAGAGTATTGCAACTTGAGATTTTTTTCCACCTTTTTTAAATAGTATTTCAAGTAGATATGGAAGTATGACCTACCGAAGTAGCAGACTAGCAGCAGTCCATTCCAATGAGCATTGTTTGGGTTGAAAAAATACCTAATTTAAAGTAAATTTTCCAATAATGTTTGGTCTAATTTGGGTTAAATTAAAGTTTTGTAGAGATCCAGGTTTAAAGTCTTTGGTTAAACCTGGATCTCTACAAAACTGGATCTCTACAAAAGGTAAGATTTCACAATGGTTTGCAATATAATTGAGAACTCTACATGCAGAACCAAGAATTACATCCATTCCAGACC
>JAOXYM010000026.1:11777639-11789327 GCA_028567055.1 Leptatherina wallacei
CTAATTTAAAGTAAATTTTCCAATAATGTTTGGTCTAATTTGGGTTAAATTAAAGTTTTGTAGAGATCCAGGTTTAACCAAAGACTTTCGCACAATGTTCACATTCAGGTAAGATTTCACAATGGTTTGCAATATAATTGAGAACTCTACATGCAGAACCAAGAATTACATCCATTCCAGACCTTTAGAGTAACCTATATAGCTTTGAACCAAAACAATTACAATGGGGCACCAGAGCTACATAGCATTCCTTCTCGTTTACAGCCTGGTTGTAGCGTAGTTCCAGTATTCACTCGAAAATTATGATGTTTTACGATATCAGTATTGTTGTCAACACACAGTGTGTTCTTGATTAGATAATCAACTTTTTTTTCTTTTTGCAGCCCTAAAGATGGCGGACAGTTGTTGGCAATACTTCTGCTCTTTTTTTTTCTTCTAGTACTTAATGTATACATTTTAACATTTTCAGGCTGAAATAAACTTAATTGCTGCAAAGTTTATTTGTTTCTGGTCTCTGCCAATATTTACATTTTTCTTCTCCCCCCCCCCCCCTTGTTTTTAACAGTTGGATGTCCAACAATTAATTGTGCCAAAAAGGAAAAAGAAAAATACAAATAAAATGTACCCTGGCAGAAATGTTCCTCTGTAGTTAGCATTGTTTTTTTTCTGACAACAAGGAACTCACACCTGCAAGTGCTTTCCCCAGACCTTTCTGGTTGAACCAGTTTTTTTTTCAGTTTGTCACAGCAAAATCTAAATGACCCCTCTGGGGACTGAATGTGGATATAGTAGTTAATATGCACACCTTTTTCATTTTGATTTCTCACCTTATCTGTCAGCCTCTCCAGATCTGGCTCACATATTTTATAGTGGTTATTGTGGCACCTCAGCTCGGGATAGTCAACTCCTGGCCAAAAATGCTCTTGAAATATAAATCTTGTCTGCCTTTTTTTAAAGTAAGCCCATACAATCTCACACAGCTTAAATTTTAACCATAATTGCCTATATTCTAAGAATTAATTAAACATTGTGGCCAGTGCACTTAAATGGAAAATGAAATTCAACATTTGAGTACAGCTGCAAATGCATTTGCATGCCTTCCCATCTGGGAGCTCTAACACTTTGCCACAATTCCCAAATGCCTGACCCGAGCAGAGGCGAATCACTCTGACATGTTGTTAAGGTATCGCTCGGTAAACATCTCTCATCCTGAACTTTCCAGCTTCAGGTCCTCTCGATACATGGCAACACAACGACACGGTGCTCCGTTCCCATTAACCTCTGTCTGCAAACATGGCTGTGGCAGTGGATGAGGGGAGGCTGTTTTACATTTGCAACACTGCTTGGCTGACGAGGAGTTTGAGGTAGATTGAGCATGATGAATGTTAATCAATGATACAGTATGTCCTGAACTGCGTAATGAGCTTGTCTCTCAAGTCTTCCACACCTCTGAAAATAGAGTTTGGCTTCTACCCTTCATTCTGTATTCAAGTGTGTGTGTGTATGCACCATTAAAGCTGCACTTAAATAGCTGAAGGAATCTCAACATGCTAATATTGTTGTGAGAGCTTTTGTCATTCTGAAATCCTACCTTGAAATACTGCCAAAAAGCATTGTGTACGTGAGGGGGAAAAAAACTAAATACTGAGTATTATATTGCCAAGACTTTGATTATAACAACAAAACAAGCTGTATTATTTTGAGGTTTTTCCCTCCTGCGTAAAGGACCAAACCTCATCCTGATCAAAATCTAAGATTGAAATTTAACAAGCGATAATTTTTTCAGCAGGCACGAGTTTTGTTCTTTTTGTTTCTTTTGATGGCCAGTATATTAGTATGATAATAAACCAGTCATCTCACAGCACAATGGTTTCCAGTTCAAATGACAGCCAGGCCTTTTATTGTGGGTTTTCACCTGTGCCTTTCTGGTCTAGTCCAAAAACATAAATGTAAACACAACTGGGGAATTTTTTACCATTCCAGTAAAGAAGGAGCTGAACTGAAAGGGAAAGCTTGCAGCTTACTGGTCGATCTATGTTCATACCCTCACCTATGGTCATGTGCTGTAATAAGTGACCAAAAGACCGAGATTGTGGAGTAGAATTGCTGTTCACCCCCTTTGAGAAGAGCCAGATGAGGTGAATCACCCCTATATTGATTGACCCCTCAAGAGCCACCCCAAGAATAAACAAATTCTGACAAATATTCAGTGTAAACTGACCATTACCTAGTAAACCTCAGATATCCAAGTGCAAGTGAATCAAGCACATAATGAACATAGATGTTGTTCTGTATGATGTTCTACATCATGGGTACCCAAGTCCAGTCTTCGAGAGATACTATCCTCCAACTTTTAGATGCATCTCTTCTCCAACACACCTGAATCAAATGGCTGAATTCCCTCATTCCTCAGATATCATTGTCGTTGCTCTATCTGAAAACCTAAATGCAACAGACCTCAAAAACTTAAATGCTAATACCAAATTATCTCCCATCATTTTACAGATGGTAAAATGAAACAGAGGAGAATATTGCAACTTTAAGGCCTTAATAAATTGTTTGTTATAAGATCTAGACTAGAAAGAATCGTTTGCTATAAGCAGATTTTGCTAATCCTGTTTGACGAGGACATGAGGGCTCACTGATAAAAATTGTGATTTGTTTTCTCATGAGTTTCTCATAAGTTTTCTCATGATCAAAGTTTAAATGCTGGTGTAGCAGATTTAAAGCTGTACAATGCAGGATCATCCTGATAAAAAAAAAATCATTGGCTGTTTACTTTTCCAAATTTTGTTTTACTTTTTACATTAGATGACCACTTTAGTTGAAATAATCAGTTAATTATTTCCTAGAATCTAAATCTAAATTACTTTTTTTTTAAAAAAGGACTCATTTACATCCTTTCCCAGGATGTGCCCCGTCCTGGGCCCCCCATGAAAACATTTCTAGACACGTCACTGGATTGAATATCCTTGTCCCTTAGGTTTTTACTTCATTGTTACAAACAACACCATGGCCATACGATTAATTAGCAAAATCTATGTCAACGATATTCAAGTTGGAAGAAAAAAAATAAAGTTCATGTCACCAGTGATTAGGAAGGCCATATTTACTGACTGGCTATTTACTGAGAACACAATATTTCAAACAAGGGAGTCTGTAAAATTCAAAGACCATGCAACGTCTTGTAATAACAAAAAAAAACTTGTGTTCAAAGTTTATAGGGTCTATTGTATTCATTTCAACAAAAGAAATGAAAGAGTCATCTTTCATACAAATGGACACAGTGATGAAATATTGTGAAATATGTGGGCACCCTGCTGACTTCATTGCAAATGCCCCGTTTCCCCCTGCCTTCATCATACAGGCTGAAGGGACGTACGCAAATTAGATGTGACATGTTTGAACAAGGCATAACAGACAAGCTGTGAAACTTGCCCAATAATCATGGCCAGGGTCAAATAATGAGGCGGTCATCTCATTTCCTCTCATTAGTGCTACCTGTAGCTGCCAACAGTTATATAGATGTGACTGTGGAGAGAGGCTTGACTTTAAAAAAACATGGACATATTTCGTTGCTATGTAAACAGATTTAAATATGGCAGAATTGTAGTAAGATGTCACTGAATTAGTCCCTTTCTCGAACATTTTATGTTATATGAATCAAAGAACAAATTTCAAGCAGATTAGGTGAATACATTAGCGGTGAACAGATGGGGTTTTGAAGTGATTAAATTCACAGGCTTTGCTCTTAACAACGGACCACCTTTTAACCAACACATTTTTCTTTTTATTCAACAGTCCATTTAATTTGGTCAATTGTCAGGGAAATTCTTTTCGACATGGTAAATGCCAAACAATACTTCCTGTGATGAGACATCAGGCATCCCACCCCCCAATACAGCTCCCAGTGAAGCAACAAATCGTGAAGATAAGGGAGAGTTTAGTGTTGGATTCAAACACACCCCTGTTGGCAGATGGGTACAGTTGGAACACCACACAGGGCGAGAAGGATTTCCCAGCTCTCACAGCAGGAGGGTTGGTGTATGTGTGGTGGCCATCTTGGACTGCACTCAAACAGCTAGCATTGAGTGACAGGCCCAAGGGATGTTTACCCCTTTGCCCAGCAGAATAAACACTATTTTTTATTTCAACATTACCCTCTACAGCCTTGAAAAATCATGTGGAGACGCTGCAGGTCCCAGAGCTTTAAATGGTACATAGTGAACTGGCACTCAGTCTTGGATCATAAGTCAAATGCATTGCTAGGATGTTATGTCAATGTCAATGAATGTTCTTTTCTCAACTTGCTTTGATGACGACTTGTGGAAAATGTTGTGTCCCTCTAACAACTACCTACCAAGGGCAAAAGCTATTATTTCTCATGTCAACTGCATCCCCAATTACATCACAAGTCCCTCTTAAAGCAATGTGAAAGCCCATAGGCTGTCGTCAACTGACATAGTCTCAGAGCAATGATCAGTGTTTTGAGGCTTTGCATAACAACTGATGGCTAGGTTTCAGTTATTTGCCAGGTTTTGCTTGACACATTTATCATGCAAGTACTATTGACAAAGCACGAATATAATAAAATACTTCCTTTACCTGTGAGGGACTGGTGTCACAGTTTTTAAAGTATATGTTGGTATTGATACCATGAAAGAGCGCAAGGTAAAAAAGCAAGTATTATCTCAAATTGTTCATCAGCGTATGTTCCGCGTAGGTCCGTGGACGCTTGATGCGCACCTCTTTCAGACCTGATGTGCACCCCCGCTTGGTTACGCGTAAGTACTTCCTTGTAATTGGTCGGTTTGCAATTGCGTGTTTCCAGATTTCTGGAGCTTCCTGCTGAATTTGGTAACGGCGGGAGAGAAAAAGCAAGACGCCACTGTACCCTTCGCTCAAGTGCAAGAGCACATTTCACCAGCGTCAGCTATGCTGGCTCTACCGTATGCAGACGCTGCATAAATATAAATCAAGCTTTAAACTCTGAGAAAAAATTTATAAAAGTATACTTTTAGTCAAACACTTATGTAACCCGAGTTCATATTTTATATTTGTCAATGCAAGCTAACTAAAAAGGTGGCAACGAAAGGAGAGGCATCACATCTGGACATTTCTTTCAAGCTACTGAAACACTTGAAAAACCTGACAAATCAAATCAGTCGGCATAAAAGGCACAGTTTCAGAAAATATTTTTATTTATCCTGCACTTGAGACATTTAAATATGTTTATCTGGTTTAAATTCCAAATATAATTCTGTGCAACTAGCTCACCTCTCATACACATTTAAAACCCCACTTGACTTAACAGTTGTAGCAGCTAGTAAAGTCATTTCATGGGCTTCAAGGTGTGTGCTGGGATATCTCAGACAAACTCTGAGAATGAGAGTGAATTCAAATTAATGTATTTCTTCCTTATCTTCCATTTCCTGATTGCATAATGCCTATAAGGGAGGTGCAGCTGAAGACCTATGGTAATGAATTTGAGATTTTGACACTCACACATTGTAACCAAAACATAAATCTGCAATCCAAAGAGCCAATAGATTTAAACAATCCGTTTATTAACCCAATCATGGTACATATTTGTGAGTCTTGTAAATCCATCAATCTCTGCGTGTTTAAAGGTATAACAGACAGATCTGTGATCGGCTTCCTAACTATGAGATGGTTGATAAATGTCACTACAAACTACCACAACTCAAGTGACAGTTGACATTTTATGATTGGAGCACTCTTAATAACCTAGTGTCTGCATGACATCTGTTGTGTGATTTATGCTTCAGAGGTGCAGCTAAATATTATGCATATATATATATATATATATATATATATATATATATATATATATACACATATATATATATATATACACACACACACACACACACACACACACATACAAGGATTCAAATTCTCCGTCTGTAGACGGATTTCCGTCAGTTGGAAAAAAGAGAGAGAGAAACATTTGCACGTGCTCTGTTGTTGTGGTACAGTTCAGACTATCCAATGGAATCATGTTTGAGTCATTTAAGTGACACTGTTTTTAACCAATAAAACAAGTCAGAGCCCTGGTATTAGCCAATCAGAAAAAGAAGAGTCAGTCAGAAATTCTGAAAAGTCAGAAAAGTCAGAAAAAGAAGAGTCAGTCTATCCTACTAACCTAAATCGAAGTCCGGAAACATTGGACTGGGGGGCCTTCTTTGATTTAAGAAAAAAACCCAGACACTGGGGAAAGGTTGCATGTGTGGAATTAAAATGAAAGGCTTAATGTTATCTGTGGATTCATTTTCCAACTCAAAATGGATAGCTGATGGATAACGTTGTCTGAGAGCAACTTCTGTAAGTGTCTATTCGCTGCTTATTAACGTTACCATTAAATATATGTGCTACCGTTGAGGTTGGGGTTAGTATGTATATAATGAAAGTTCAGCATTATCCATTAGCTGTCATAGCTATGTGGGCTTAAAGAAACAGCGGACAACAGAAAACCTGTTAGCTCGTGTTGCAAAAAATTGAAGCTCCCAGGTGCATGTATTTGTGTCGTATGCCACAAAAATATTCAGTACGGCAGTAATGGAAATAAAGTGCTTATGCGACACCAGGCAGACAGCAAGCACAAAGCTGCAGTTCGTTCTCTGCAGCACACTGCCTCCCTACCGGGGGCATCAATAACCACAACCGAGGTGAGCGGATCTATGACTGACCGTGTGTGCAACCTAAAAGTTTGCATACAATTGCGCTCTTGATTAAAGAAAGGAAAATACCCCCATACATATGTGTGTTTATAGCGTAGCATGACCAATCGTTCACCTGGAAAAATTGCACTTTTTTGTTTTGTTTTGTTAGGTGTTCTACTAAGCTGAATAAAACTTGCATTGAAAAGATTTAAAGATGGTTGTGGATACATTACAAAATGGGTCAATCCCTGTAAAAAAGTATCAGTTTATTATTTTCTTAAGTAAAAGAAATAAGGTAAAGAAATAAGCTTTTATAAATACCTGACAGGAAATTCCAGGTGTCTCACTTACCCAAGCAGTTAAAAACACTGTAACAGGAAAACAGCTAGGACACAGTACTAAATTACCTAAAAGCAAACTTTCTTGAAATTGCTATTGGTCTTGGATATTTACATAGTGTAGAAAAATTAAAGTCTTCTTACATGTATGTTGCATATGAGAACAGAAGGGGGTTAATGCAGCATTAAACTGTTTCATTTAAAGATGTCCTTTTCAATGGGCGCTGTGGTGCATAGATGTCTGGGGAATATGAATAGGCCTGGGAAAAACATTTCAGTCAAACTTTTTTTTTTGCTTTAATCCCTGTGTATATATACAGTCGTAAACAAAATGATTCATACCCTTCCATTAAATAAAAGACAAAATTATTAATAGTAAATCAAATAACTGGAGACTGAAAAAATAATAATAATTATAAATTTCCTAAATTATAATTTAGTGAAATAAGACATTGTTTGTTTATTTAATTGAGCTGAAAAAATAATAAAAACAAACAAACAATATGGTCCTGGATTAATGAGAGCACTTTGCTGATGAGCAGTGGGCCAAAATACCTGTCGACAGGTGTAGAAGTCTGATTGAGAGTTATAGAAAACAACTGATTGCATTGATTGCCTCAAAGGATTGCTTATGAGTGATGTAACATATATTAATTTCTCATATTTTCTGCTCGTTTATTAAAAACATTTCTATTGAACCACAATATGAACAATATTACTTAGAAGGCATCTAAGAGAGCAAGTCAGGATCAACCATCATAGCGCAACTGAACTCTCAATGGAGATTTATTTTTAGTATTAAATGTACATGATATATGTAGACATGAGCAGTATTGAAGAAAAAAAGATATCTGCACATAAAGTACATAATAAAATATCGGCAATACTTGGAAATGGAAGGTTTAGATAGATTTTTTTAAATCCAGACAAAGCTTCTGAATATCATTTGTGGTTGGTTTAGAATTATTCAATAGTTTGCTTTATCATACCAGTGTTCAAGTCCTTGTCTCTCCATACAGTGGACTCTACAACCCAGAGACAATCCATGCAGAAACCCTACACATTATCACTGGAATAATACAAAAGAGAGGAAGCGGATAAAGTAGGATCTAACAAATCCATCGTCCATCATCTTTGCCTCAGGTTTGATATTCTAGTGGATTTTTCTTAATACAACAGGTCACTTTCTTTTAAATAAATTCAACACAGAATATAACTGACTGATATAATTTAGGAAAAAAATGGTGGTGGTGTGTCACCATTGTTAAGCAGCAAAACTAAGGGATGGCTAACCACCCCTAACTATAGAATGTATCAAAAAGAAAAATTTTAAGCCTCATCTTAAAAGGTAGAGAGGGTGTCTCCCTCCTGAACCCAAACTGGGAGCTGGTTCCAGAAGAGAGTCCTGATAGCCAAAGGCGCCTCCTATACTACTTTTAGAGACTCTGGGAACTACAAGTAAACCCACAGTCCAAGAGCAAAGTGCTCTGTTGTGAGAATATGGAATTATGAGACCTTTGATATACAATGAAGCATGGTCATTAAAAGCTTTATATGTGATGGAATCATTTTAAATTATATTCTGGATTTAGCAGGGAGCCAATTAAGAGAAGCTAAAACTGGAGACATGTGATCTTGCCTACTGGTTCTCATTAGAACTCTTTCCAAAAAATTGGGATCAGCTGGAGACTTTTCAGGAAATATTTGGTACAGCCTATTAATAAGAAATTGCAGTAGTCCAATAAAAGCATGGACCAGTTTTTTCTACATCGCTGTGATAGAATGTCCCTGATTTAAGCAATATGTCATATGTGGAAGAAGGCAATGTAGAAACCGGTTTTATATATGAGTCAAGGGACAAATTATCATCAAAAATAACTCCATGGTTACGCATTGTATTAAGAAGCCAAGATAATGCCATCCAGACAATTTCATTCTGAATTTTCAAGGCCAAATACGACAACCTCAGAAAATTCAGTCATCCACTCCCTTATGTCTTTAAGACATCTTTTGTTTCATCAGTCTTCATGGATAGCAAGTGGAAATTTATGCCATGCTGTCTAATGAGATTTCCTAAAGAAAGCATGCACAGTGTGCCAAGTACACGACCCTGAGGAACTCCACTTACTGTGATGTGTGACGAAAACTTATCTACATTTACAAACTGAAATGTATCAGATAAATATGACTTAAACCAGCCAAATGCAGTTACTTAAATCACAATAACATGTCCAAGCCTCTGTAACAGAATGTTATTAATGGTATAAATGGTACAAATACAGCACTGAGTTCTAACAAGACAACTATCAGACAAGAGTCCATTTGAGGCCGTGAGATTATCATCGGTAACCTTCAACTGTGACATTTCTGTACTTTGATGAGCTCTAAACCCTGACTGAAAATCTTTAAACAGATCATTTCAGCTCAATGGCGGATAGTTGAATTGAAAAAAATTTCAAGAATTTTAGACATCAAATGTAGGTGGGATATAGGTCTATGCAATACTTGATCACATCTAGGTTTTTAAAAAAAAGTTTGATTACAGCAATCCTGATTGAGGTATGTAACCTATAAATAGAGATATATTGATTAAATCCGATAACATCTGTAGCTGCCTAATTTATACTGGCTACCTGCCTTGGGAAGACTCAGCCAGTTCTTAGCTGGAAACAACTTTGGACTGACTCCAACACCACCCCTGAACTGTGGAACTGGAACTGTTTTGGTTGAAAAAGGGAATTTGAAAGTAGCTTACCAAAGACATTTAAAGTAATTGCTCAATTTGAATCTTAAGTGCAACATAGTATCTTATTTAGGCAAATGTTACTGTGTCAGAATGCGTTAAAATCACACAAAAATTATTCTGCATCATACCTCAGTTGTGTCATATATAAACAGCCAAGCTGAACTAGTGGAGTAAATCCACATATGCTGTCTCTTAGGCTGCCTCTCTACCTTAACGCAACTGTTTTGTTGGCTTATGGAAGACCTGGGCCAGGAGAGATGCTAATTTAACAATCTTTGTTTGACATTTTCTTCTTGATGGAGTCCCAAGGAGAAAACAAACAGGGAACCTGTGGCAGGAGCAAGAATGATGCCGTATTGATGTTTTCTCCAAGTGGTTAAATGTCGCTATAAGCTAAGCTGTCACTTCACAAACAGAATTAGAAATTCTGTGAAGACGAGCCGGCCTGGCATGGGCGGCTAAAAGAGAATACATACATAGGAAAACAGGGAAATGTGCTTGTGAGCAAGCTGTGAGCGTTATTGCATTACCTTGAGCTGTGTCTGGCCCCGGTGAATTGCGTCCCTCAACATTGAGCATCAAAACAAAAATGTTAACCGAATGCTCCCCCATTTAGTTGCATTTTGGTCCGCTTTCAAGCAGATCCTTACCATCTATCAAAAAAGGTAACTGTTGGGTGGTTTTATGCAGCCTTTGCAAAGCTTTTGAAGGTGCTGCAAGGCTTCAAATGAAAAACCTCATCTTCAGCAGGAACAGCATGTGTTCCTTTTCACCTCAATCTTAAAGTTTGGGAACTCTATGAATCATGCCCCCGCTTTGAAAACACTTTAGGGCACTGGGTGCTCTAGCAGCTGCCCAGGAGACGTTCAAAGGAAAACACTCATTGCACCGTGCCTGTTTATTATAACCATGTGAATCTGCTCTTAGAGATACACACTTCTGTTGGGGTTGTGATTTTATGTCAGTACGATTGGGGGCAGTGAGGAGGAGGAGTGGGGTTGTTATCTTCATGGCTGAACAAGAACTAGATGGAGGAAGGGAAACATCTTTCACAAGCTCTTGCCACAACTATGAGATAAGGAGAGGATGCTTCATTGGTCTGGCATTGTAAAACGGAAAATTGCGGCAGGATCATCACAAAAGACCTCATACCCCCTGCAATTTACTTTCCGGATAAGGAATCATTGTAAATTATCTGTTAACACACGCAGTGACCGCAGCTGTGTAGGCTAATGTATGCTGTGTATCTGAAGTTTCCGGTCTCAAACATGCCCTTACGGTCTTTAGAGCATGTTAACTGTGTGTTTACTTCAAGACAAAGTGTGTGCTTCTCTACAGATGCATTTATAATAAATAAACTGCATTTCTTTCCACTTAGACCCCTTTCGACGACATCGCCGCGGCTTGTTGACTTTGTATTCTTGAGCAAGATTTGGTTCTTTGATGAGCAAAAAGGCTGATATTGAAAGCATTTTGATTGATGATTTCTGATGTGTTGTAAAAAGGAAACAGGCTAAGAATCCAATGATGTCTTGCTTAATGATCTAATTTGCTTATTCAGTGCAAAATCCAGCACTGAGAGTGCGAGAAGCATCTTTCAGGGAAACATTTCTAATGAATTTTCCATCTAAAGCAACACTGTCAGCAGCAGAATCAAGTCTCAGGCTAACATCTGCAGGGATTCCTTGGTGAGGCAAAAACCTTTTTACCTTGTGAGCCTTAATGGTCCATTAAAACAAACGTCTTATTTCAATCGAAATCATTTTAAAATCAGAGCAAAGCAGAAGAAAATGTGCCGAGTTTGTCTCACCACTGATGGAAAAACAAAAAACAAAAAAGCATCATCCAGTCAGCCAAACATAAATGATTAAAAGGACTAAGTTGAGAAGGAGATAAATCTGGGACTCTCTTGCGAACAAAG
>JAOXYM010000026.1:11789427-11800646 GCA_028567055.1 Leptatherina wallacei
AACCATTCAGTGCTTTGTAAACTAACAGCAGGATTTTGAAGTTGATTCTTTGACAAACAGGAAGCCAGTGTAAAGATGGTGTTATATGATCCACTTTCCTGGTCTTAGTGAGGACTGGAGCATCCAGATGACCTGAGTGGTCTGCTGGGTTCATACTGGTTCAAGAGGTCATATAAGGAAATTTATTTGGAAAATATTCTGATTTTTAATTACTTTGAAGAAAAAAAGCAAGAATTCAACCCACTCAACTATCCTGTCATTTATGTCACCACGTGCCACTTCCATTTATTCCTCACCAATAGTGCATATATTGACATTTACACATCTTAAAAAAATCTTCCCTTCCTATGCATCCATCCATTTTCTATACCTGCTTATTGCAATGCAGGGTTACGGAGGGGCTGGAGCTTATCCTTGCAGCTACTAGGTGAGAGGCAGGGTGCACCCTGGAGTTACAGCTCCAGATGAATACTGCCTCAACATCTTGTCAAAGGTGTTTAATCTTTATTCTTCTGCGTCTGTTAATTTTTTTTTATTGTGTTTTCGGTGGTGTAGTGTGTCTGTCTGTTGCAACATAACTCAAAAAGTTATGGGTGGATTTTGATGACATTTACAGGAAATGTCACAAATGGAATAAAGGAACATGTGATTAACATTTTGGGGGGATCGGATCACCGTCTGGATCCAGGAATTTTATTTTTATGGATTCTTTACTCTGGGAAGATGGGGATCATTTTATCATTATAGCTTTTAACTCAACAGATAATGCCCAGAATCAAGGGGAAAAAAATAAATAAATAAAAATGATCATTGTTTATGTTATAATCCAACATTGTTTGACCTGGATCATGTTGATCCTCTGGATTTGGTGATCCACAAGGTTCCAAAATATAAGGGATTTTTGTTCCTCAGGTGATAGATTGCAGACCTCCTCCAAGTCATAGGGTCTGAGTGCTTTTAGTATTTTCATATTCTAGGGATATAGAACACATAACACTCAATCAAAAAGGCACCACAGAAAAAAACTGAAAAAAAAAGTAAATGGATATATTTTAGTTGCTTTGTATTGCAGATGCAAATCAAAACACCTTTGTACTCTGCTCCAAAAACTGACATATTGTTGCAATAACTGTAAATAGATTTTCATTTTTGTACATTTATAAATGTCTTGGATCACTAGGTTTTGTGTTTAGTAAAATCTTATTTAAAAAAAACTGATTTGTGTATTATATATTTATATATATATATATGCCATAATTTCAACACTTATGTTATTATTGCCCATTGACTTTGATAACCCTTTATCTTATATTTTACAGATCATAGAAATATGAAGTACTTGAGGATACTCCAAGAAATGACACCACTATGCACAAAAGTAAATGTAGGCACAGGGGGATCATTTCTATTGCGGTTTTTAAAGGGTTAAGATTGATGAGATGTAGTTTAAAAAGTTAGCTTTGTTGCTGTGAAGAAAGGTTTAAAAGCAATGAAAAATGGGCCCCTGTCGGTCCCAGCTGGCTGTTGCTTGCTTTCTGCAAGTGATAGAAAAAAAAAGACAATGGAGCTTCAGTCCCTCTACAATAATCTCAATCCACATCGTTGGCTCTCTGTTTTAGCTGTTAAGGTATCTGGGATTGATAGGAAATATTGGAATAATAACTGTTCTGTTGCACCATTCAGCCTGAAGATTCAAGGCTAGAGAGCAAAAGCTACTGCTCTGCCATATCTTTTTATACAACACAACAATAAAAAACAGGATTACACTGCATCTCCCCACAGTGGCTGAATTCCTTCCTATTTTCTTGTGTGGGGCTTAGAATAATATCAAAAGTAAACCCCTTATGTTGTACTCATGAACTTAATAAGGAGAAGACTTGCTGAGAATATCCAAGTGATAAATATGTGGGTTATATAATGAGGCATTATACAGTAGTACCAAGTAAAACTTGGGGAATACATATGAGGTACTGCTGTACAGAGTTAAATGTAGCCTTTGCTGACAGAATATTCAAGTTTTTTAGTGGAAGCAGAAGAAATAAAGTATAACATACACGACCTGTGATGTGTTCAATTTCTATCTACAAGTAATATTGATAAACCCTATTTTTAATAAATGGAATGCGCTTGCAATGTTGGACCTAGTGAAACGAATGAAGTCAGTGTCTCCATAGAATTGAGGAATTTTTTTCCTGACATTTTGTTGACTAAGAGATTAATGGGAACAAAAACAAATATTAGAAAGGTGTTTCGTGCTGCGGTTGTAAAATAGCTGAGAGAGATTCACAACAGCAAAGCATGGAACAAGTTTAAATCTCTATGGATCAAAGTCTGAGACCAACACGATTTAGGAAGGAATCCAAACCTCCTGTTACAGCTAATGTTGAGCAGCATCTATTGGCAGTATTCCCTATGAGATACATATCTAAAGTTTCCCTTTTTTTTTTTTTTTAATTTAAGACATACTCCTCAGCTTTTTTACCTTAAAACTCTACGTTTCAGACTTGTTTGATGGTCTAGTGACATCTGCTATGTGCATTTCTGGAGCTGTCGCAACATCACACGGCTGAGAAACTGCACTCTACAACTATTTCATCTGGCTAAGTTTCGCTTTGTGCATGCGTTACATGCTAAAACTAGCCGTTTTGAATGCGCGCCATGGTGGATTCAGCAAAGAAACTTTACGAGGCATTATCTGAGGGAGAGAGGAAACAAATGACAAACAGAAACAGCAAGAGATAAGACAGGAGTCAAGATAAGACTTTTTTTCTACTGTCTGGAGAGAGCTCACAGTGCAGGTAGGATGCAAGACGGATGGGAACCCAGTGGTTCCCAATTGGGACGACTTAATCTTAAACTTAATCTGTTTATTTGGAGGGAATAACTCTACATCTGCCATACTTTCCCATTAACGTGCCTCTACTGCAACTTGTATGGAACAAAACCAAAGCAACACAAGTGTCAACGTGCAGATGTTGTGCAACCCTTTTCGTTCTGTCCGTGACTTGCTGTGATCTGCCAGCATTGTTCGGACATTAGCCTCTATGGAAAATGACGATATTGAGGTATCTTTACGATTAATTAACAGTGATTAATGTTAATCATGACTAGGCATGTGGCAATATGAAATTCTGATAAAGTTGAGCAAAAATATCACAGTTTCACGGTATACTGTGGTATTACAACTACGCTCATGATAGATTTTTAAATGGATAAAAAACAGACCAACCCGTTAGCTTAAACTGAGTAAAGACAAGAAATACTATGGTCACAAATATCTTTCAATTTAATAATAAGTGCACAAGTAAACATAATCACTGACCACAGAAAGACATGTGGGTTGAAAGTCTTACATTTAGACAGCAATAATAAAGCTAGCTGGAAGCTAATGATTTGTCTGGATTGTCGAGGGAATTGTCCATTTTTTTCTGGGTTAGGCTATGATAAGAAATGTTTTTAAGGAGACTAACATGTTATCTAGCCATGCAGTAAGCATGCATCCATACACTCTTACTGCACCTACACACAACTCCAGGTACACCTTACTTGCACACTCACCCTGCAATTTATAAGACGGAACACAGCTCATACTGCAGGCAGGGGTACGACGGTATGATGCAAAATGCAATGGTATTCAAACCTTGACTTTTTCATAGCACAGTATACCTTGAAACCATATATCAGCACGTCCCTAATCGTGACATCTGTAATTAAGACTTTAGGGAATTGTATCAGTTAATCAAAAAAGAAAACCTGTCCTCTTAATGCCAATGAATCAATACAAATTAGTGTACTGCATTGAGGTTTTGACTAGGTATGTTCTATTGTTTTCAAAAATATACTTTAATGCAGTATATTAAGCTCACCTGACAAGAATGGATTATGACAAACCATTCCACCCTTAATGAATATAAAACATGTATCATTGTAAATACGAGCAGGTGAACATAGAGTGTAAATTCTGTATCTATTCCAACAAGAAAACGTTTCAATTTGAAATGAATTTGAACACCCATTTTCACAGTGTGAGTCTTTGCTAAATCCCACATTTGGCAAGTCAGCTGGGTATCACTCCCCACCAATGTAAGCATTTGAACGCTCTGCTGCTCCCACTCCGTGGCAAGACTGCCCAGAGTGTGCTCTGAACACTCCAAGCAGGCGACACTGAATAAACAAACAGGAAGTCTGCCACTGTGTTTCGGACCCAGTTGGAGAAATCCTGCTTTGAATTGACTATATGGTTCTAGATTACAACGTCATTCTTATTTTGACAGCTCTATTTAATGAAAAGTACACCTCAGCATGTATAATCACACAGCTTACACCAGTAAATTACAGCTTTCTGAGGGATTTGACTCGATCTCCTGGGGTTCCCTACACACAAGACGGCCTAATTGCCGTTGAGGTTGAATTCAGTGAAAGATGGGTTTCATAGATAGATTAGATTTATTTTACTTTACAACCCTAAAACATACCTTGCATTATTTTGACCTAAATTCCAGGAGCAATGATAAATAATAATCAATTTTTTACACTTCAAATCAGAAAAACCTTGGAGATATAGTTATTTGTTGGCCACAAAAGAACATAATCTGGTTGGATATTAGTGGAAAATTATGATATGTAATTACTTTTTCCAAGATATCAGACCCAAAACTATCAGGAATACATGTGTTAAATAAAACTATATTTTAAAATAAAAAGCACAAGTGACTACCATTTCTAAAATCTTGCTCCATCTGTAAGGAAACATGGGGGCTCAAATCAGCTTTCAGCACATAAAGCCATGGAGATTTGTGACATGGTAGAAATTTGTTTAATAAGCCAGTTTCTCGGTATGGAACGCAGACTAATTAAGAAGTGTAAGTTAACAGAAGCAGTGAAAGCAAAGCTGAGTTCTGTGAAGCCAAGCAAACATTCACAGAATAGTTTGAAGGAAAGTAGGGAAGGGAAATCAAACCCTTGTTTGGATGCAATAGACTTCTAAAAGATCCAGCAAACTTTGGAGGAGTACTGCACTGCCCTAAAAATGAGTTGCTACCAAGTTTGTTTTATTTCTAGAGGGACTGAGGGAGTCAATTTCACCGAATTGAAAATGAGGTAAAATGATGTGATCAGCCGTGGCACCACTGCATCAACGTTGTTAGGGAACCGGGTTGTGGCAACAATACATGACAAGGAGATTGACTCAGGGCTCAGTATTTTAAAACTTTGAATCCAGATCAAAATGATGTGGATTTCCAAATCCCTGGATTCAGATCCATGGATCTGAGATTGATTATCTGCATGTTTCAAAACATTGGTGGATTGGACCAAAATGATCCAGATCCTGTTAGATGGAGACTGTAGTAGCTGTCCATGGGTTGGTGGACTACGGAGGGACAAAGCCTTTGTTGCTTTTTCCAATGGCCTTCAAATGGTGCATCCTCCTCGCCTGTGAATTTTAATGTGATTCCTTAATACTCATACAGGTACTCTGTATCGGCAAATACTCTAAGTACTAAAAAAAAGAAAAAGTGGTATTGTTGCATCCCTACCCATCTAGTCTTTTGTTTCATGCAAAGCATCATTGCAGATTTTTTGAAAGTACAGTAAGTGTAAATTTGCCCACTCTAAATCTTTAAGTTTCAGGTGGCAGGACGTTGCCTAATTTTCCCAAACAATTAGAATTCAGGCCCAAAGCGTTGCCTCAAGGTCAAGAAAAGAGAACAATTTTCAGCGCCATTTCACAGCATTTTTTCCTTGGTGTCATGTAAGGTTTTTGCTGAGAAAAGTTGAATACAGGCAACAAGACAGAAAGACAGGTGAGAGTCAACATTACTACATCAAGGCTATCCATGTTTCCACTGCGTGTGTGAAAGATGTGTGTGCCCAAACAACACACTCAAAAAGGATCAATTATTACTCTTAGCCTTCCAAAGGAATGAAGCCTGAAAAATTAATTCTTGCATAATACCTAGGTATGCCTAAACACACCTCATTTGATACATTTAAAGCTGTTATTCACTTTTCTTCTTCCAGTTTGTGTCATGCAGATGAGCCCTTATGTGTTCAAGTATGGAGTTGGGTACATTTAAAAGACAAGTTGCAATCACGCGCCATTTAGTTACTGTTTTGGAGCTAATTAGAAGTTACATTCCAGGCTAGGTGCTGCCTTTGGAATTAAACTGCAGCCAAATTACTCTGTTAGCATTCAGGCATCTAGACCAACTAAACTTGTTCTATTCTGACAGCTGTTCTTGCTCCGAGACAGCCGAGTACAGCTCAAGACGGCCCCTTCCTATTTAATGGTATTTTGAAGGGAACAGGCTTTAAGTGCACTGTTAAGAGTAATTATGTCAAGACTGAATTATACAGATGAAGTTAAATATGAAACAGTTTTTTTCCCTCTATCAATTCTCAATACGTCTAAAGAAAGCAGATTTATGAAAAGAAAAAAATCTAATCTCTTTATCAAATTATCTTATTGAATTTGAAAATGGCCATTTATATTTTTCTTTTTAGGATGAAAAGCTTACTCAGGTTTAACAATGACCTTTTTTGACTTAGGAGGGCTAGGGTCAGCACCTAAAATCTAAATACTTCAATCTTTGGAAAAGGTGTTTTTTCATGCTTTTGGTAAGAGACATAGGAGATGCAGTTTCATAACCACCTCCACTCGGTCCAAAATTTGTCTGCCTGTCTTTTAACTGGCACTTGTAAATTTGAGCACATCACCCCAGTCCTTGCTTCTTTACACTGGCTCCCCATCAAGTTGAGGATTGATTTTAAGATTTTTTTTTTTAAATCACTTCATGGTTTAGCCCCTTCCTACTTAGCAGATCTTTTATTTTATTACACTCTATATATCCTTGAGATAGGCAGAGTCAGTGAGGAAGTCGTTCCTTTGCAGCTTGAACAACCTCAACCCTCATATCAGGACTGCTTCTAACCTGGACATTTTCAAAAGTTTACTAAAGGCGCATTTTTATTCTTTAGCTTTTCCTGATGTACAATAGTTGACTTTTTAAAAAAAAAGTTTTCTTTGTTTCTATCTGTTTTTTTCTTTACATATGTTGCGTGCGCCTTTGTGTGTTTTTCTGCAGCGCACAACCGTTTGTTTTAAAAAGCGCTTTATAAATAAAGTTGCCTTGCCTTCATTTTCTTCTTTTAATCATGTGCGCTACACAGGTGTGTCACTGGCTGAGTTACTGACCCAGCATTCCTCTAGGGCCCAGAAGATTTTGGATATCAGTTCCAATGAATACTGAAGCTCCTCTGCAGCCCCTTGATGACTCTCTGCATGTTCTTTCACTTGGCTCATCATCCAGCTGTAGTTTGTGCATTTCAAGACAAATATGCATTTGGATTATATTCCCAATGAAAAATAATGTATGCATTATCATCATTACTAATTTATATTCCCAGCACCTTTTGCTAAAAACAAGCTCTGATAGTAAAAGATTTAATAAAATGTCTTGTTCATGTATAATATTCAGCTGTGGCTCCAATATTAACCCCAAGGACTTCTACAACATTTTGGCCAATTCAGTGTTTTGTAGTCAGATAAATGCAAGACAATATCTGCATCAGTTTCTGCATGGCTACAATGATTTTATTTCTAAAGGGGAATGAATTGTCAAGAATTTCCTCAGTGCCAAATTTAAATCGGTTTCTTTAGATTTTCATAAGCCAATACTGAATATTAAACTACTGATAACACTGCAGTGTTAGAAATCAATATCTTGCCCTTTTCTTGCTATGTGACACACAGTTCCAACATGGAGATTTTTTACTTTTTCCTGCAAAAGCTTGCTTGGAGAAAATGTAGGCATTTCATATCTTTGAGTTTTCTGTAAGGAATTATTAGACAGAAGCACATTCATTCTTGCGAAGTATGTTTTCACAGTTACTTCCTCCCTTTTGTAATCCGCCTTCACACCAACAGTCAGGGGCAAATGACAGCGTCCCACTATAAGAGGAATTGTGCTTGTTCTAATCGCCGTTTCTGCTAAATAATATATTATTTGCATCAGCGGTGGCTGCAGCAGAACTAAGCTTCTTGAGGAGAGCTTCTTGCATTGTGTCTGTTCTGCAGCCACATTATATGTAGAGCTGAGATCAATTCACAGGCCTAATGGTTAAGCTGGTGTAGTGGAGCCTGTGGGTGCCAGTGAAACAATGTGTGTCTGACAGAGTGGTAGACCTCGAGGGGGGGGATTCTCTAAAGTAGAGCCCTTGCTGATGTGTTTGCCAACTGAGGCCTTTACTGCTTCCATTACATTTCAAGGGACATCAATGTGCAGTGCTTATTTTATGACGTATTTAATCAATGACAATCGAATGTTACCAGGCTTGATCCAAATGCATCCCACAAGTCATGCAAAGTGGTGGATGCATTCAACTTTAATTATTTAGAGAGGTATACTCCAGTCTTATCACTTCAAATAGATCTCATAAAACCAGTCATTTATACGAGTACTTAAAAGCTGGAATCAGGTATTCAGTGATTGAAAATGAAACAAAAACTTCTCCAGAGCTGCAATAATTTGTTTTTTTCTTCAGTAAGTAAAATGCAACATGATCAGAAAATAAGTTCTGTTTCTATTCTTACATGCCCGCTCTATATGTATGATCTTTGAACATATTCAAAGATCTTCTTTGCTCCCTCTCTCGTCTCTCTGCTATGTTTGGCGCAGCTCTTTGCATTTTAGCAATACAACCTTTACAAACAAGGCAACTACGATGGTGTACTTTTGCTAAGGCTTTTTTTCTGACGATTCCTTCGCTAATGAGAAGGTATTGACTATTTTGGGGCGAGCATTTGATGAGCCAATGGAGGCTTTGAGTGCAGCCACGTTTTTTTCCCCTTCTTTTTATTTATTTATTTATTTTTTCCCTGAGAGATGCCTAGATACATCAGAATGATCCATCTCCTGAGTCATTAACAGAATCACTTTAGTGCAGTTCTGACAAGCCTCAGTGATTGCCGCTAATGAACTTAGCACATCACAGATAAATCAAAGCTAAAAGAAAAAGACTAAGTTCATGCACAGCTCAGAAAACAGGCAAATATGCAAGTAATATAGGGTAATAGTTCTTTAGGCACCCTCAAAGATCATACACACCTTTACATTGCATTGCTCTTTGAAAATTCACTCATCTAGATCATAAACAAAAAAGGAAATTGCTTCTTGTCAATCCTCTGTGGCATTTTTGCGGAAAATGATCGGTGTTTCTTTTCCAGGCATGCCTCAAAAGATACATCGCTCCAGCATTTTCTGCCTAATTTACATCTGTCACCAAACTGACAGCTGAGAAAAATGTCCCTGAACAGTGGGATGGTTGTGAGTGCTGCGTGTTAGTTTAATAAACTTTCACCACAAACGCCCTCAGCGCAGATATGTGAGCGTTTTGCATAAGTCAAACAGGTCACGCAACATCTTCCGTTGTGATTTATTCCGTCCTGGAACCGTGCTCGCCATTAGTATTCCTCGTCGTCAGCGTCTCCCCGGTTGTGCATCTCGTCGCGTCTGATTGCAGCCGCAGGTTTCCTTACAGCACAACTGTGGTTTTAAGTGGTGAGAAAGTGTGCTCATGCCTGGTGCATGTGTGTGTGCTTGCCATGTGAAGGCAGGTGGATAGGAATCACCCGGACTGTCTATTCAATACCTCCACAGATCTTTGATTCATAACCTCATGTAAATTTCATTTTGTGCTTCCCTTCCCTATTCATCAATATTTCAGCTCAGCACTCCCCCTTGCTGGTTATATAAAGCATGTGTAAAGTTTGTCCATAATGTGCGATCTGTCTGGCGATTAGGGGATTTTTGTAATTCATCTCTTCTTACATTTTTACCACAACTTCATTTTCCATGCACATATGGGCCTTTTTTCTGCGAGCGAGTTAGTTATTGTACTGAAGCTACTGTACAGAATGTGCAGTAATGACTTGCAAGATTTGAGGCAGATAAAGGTGAAGAGCTCAGAGTTAAAGCCTGGCTGAAGAGAGCTCATTAAAAAGAGTCAAAAAGAAGAATGAAATCATTATCTTAAGAACTGCAGAGCCTCTGTAAGAGCAGAAAAATAACACTGAAACCCTATGTGCTGAGTGAACCTGCAATCACGGAGACGTTGCGTAAGGTAACACGATGGTTACATTAGTGTCCAATCCAAGGTTAAAAAAAAACTTCCACTTCCTTGTGTAGATGTAGCAATGTAATGCCAATTGTCAGTTTTGCCAAATTTTTACATCTTGTCATAGCCATGTTCCCATAAACACAAATATTTGGATTAAAAGCATGTCCGTAATAAAAAAACAACTCATGTGAACATAGCAGTCGAAAGATTCTGATCCAATCATGCTCTTTTGGATTAAGCCTTAATTCTGATGGAGAGGCGTGGGTTATGTCGACTGTTGTTCTGATTAGTGTGCATGAAGAAACACTAATTTCGAATATTGGGTAGAAGTCATCCTCAAGGCCCATTTATGCTCTATGCAGAAGACGGATACGCAGACAAACTGACAGTTTCGTCCGTCTCCTGCGTCGGTTACGCGCGTAATTTGGTGCTTTTTCAGGGTCCTTGCACATCAGTCATCAGAAGAGGGAGTTATACAACCAGAAACCGCGGTGGCAGTACAAACCAGAGAAGAAGAGAAACGGGAAGAGAAGAAATTGCAGAAGAATGAAGACAAGGACAAAAACTATAGAAATTATGCAAGCTTTTGAAATAAAGCTATGCTGGTGTGCAGGGCATGTTGGGCGGTTGGAAACAACTTTGTAGCGGCGCATTACCGCTGCCGACCGGTGTGTGAAACAGATGTCGGATCGTGGGAGTTAACCATAAACTCAGCACTGCCCATTAGCAGAGGTTAACCATGGCAATGTAAAAGATGCATGGAAGTATGAGGACGGTGACGCATGAGAACGTTTGAAACAAACGTCTCTATTTATGTATGTAAATGGGCTGTTACGTTAGCCATACGTCAACGCAAGGTAATCCCACAATTTACATTACGGCTTGTACCGTTTTTCGGTCAAAGTATTTTTTTTTCTTTCTTTAAAAGATACATATAGTGGAAGATGGGAGGGACCAAGACAGAACTGGTTGGTATGTGATACAAATGCATGTACATGTATATATGGTAATCACAAAGTCTGTCTACTACCACCTTAAGAATATATCAAGGTTAAAAGATCTGATGTCCCAGCAGGACCTGGAAAAACTAGTCCATGCTT
>JAOXYM010000026.1:11800746-11813890 GCA_028567055.1 Leptatherina wallacei
CTTTTAAGCTTGAATTTTAAACTTGATCATGTTTTTAATCTGCTGTCCTTAATCTTGATTTTAGATCTTTTTTTCTCCTGTTTTCATTTAATTTGTTTTTAAAAGTTTGCTTTGTTTTAATGTAGCTACTCTTCTGCAATGTAAAGCACCTTGAATTGTCCTGTACAAGAAATGTGCTCTATAAATACATTTGTCTTGCCTTGCCTATATAGCTTTCCTGTATCAGGCACATCATTTTCCATTCATCCAGGTATATGTGGATTTTGAGCTTTTTCCCACTTGCCCCTTATGTATAATAGAGATCTTCTACTCATAAACATACCCTAGTAAAGCTTAAAAATCACTTTGCCTACCATATTATTATGTGCTCTGCATTGTGTTAGTCACTCTTTGTTCGCAAGAGAGTCCCAGATTTATCTCCTTCTCAACTTAGTCCTTTTAATCATTTATGTTTGGCTGACTGGACAATGCTTCCCCCCCCCCCCATCAGTGGTGAGACAAACTCAGCACATTTCCTTCTGCTTTGCTCTGATTTTAAAATTATTTTGATTGAAATAAGACGTTTGTTTTAATGGACCATTAAGGCTCTAAAGGTAAAAAGGTTTTTGCCTCAATTCATTAGAAATGTTTCCCTGAAAGATGCATCTCACACTCTCAGTGCTGGATTTTACACTGAATAAGCAAATTAAATCATTAAGCAAGACATCATTGGATCCTTAGCCTGTTTCTTTTTTTTACAACACATCAGAAATCATCAATCAAAATGCTTTCAATATCATTATTATTTTCATTATCATTATTTATTTTAAATCTTTTGTCCTGTGTTTTAATGCACTTTTCTGCAATGTGAAGCACCTTGAATTGTCCTGTAGGCTACATGCCATGTTCTCTATAAATAAATTTGCCTTGCCTATACAAATATGTCTGGTGTGCGATTAAACTGTCTGCTCTTTATTTTAGCCTCAGGTTATACACCAAGTAGAAAGTAAGCAGGATGAAGCGTGTCTGATTATATTGTGGGCTCTTTCTTTGCATTGTTTGGTGTATAGGTGATCCATGAAAGGAAGATCAACTCTGATGATCCTCACTGTTGTCTACATGACCTCCTGAAGAGCCTTCCTCTCTTTTTAGTTGCTGTTTTTCTACCAAACAGCAATGTTGGTAATGAGGATGCTCTCTACCATTCCTCTATAGGCCACTGTGAGCGGAAAGCAGCTCAACATGGCCTTCCTGAGCAGCCTGGTGATGTAAAGCTGCTTCTGGGCTATTTTCACCTGGTGCTTTGCGGCATCTTAGAAAGTCTTCATGTCTGTGACCTCAAGGCAATTATGCAGTTTAGCAGTGCATTGTTATAGCAGATGTTAATAGTTCTGACATCAACTGGCTCAGCCTTCAGCCTCTTTTATGTAGGAATTAGCAAGCTGGCTAAAGCCCAGTTGTCAGATTTTGCCAAAGTGCGGTTTGGAGACGGCAGTATAGGCATTTTTAATATTGCTGTAATAGCGGTTCAGTATCCAGTTCCCTCTGGTGGGAAAGTGTACCTTATTCTGAATTAAAGAGGAATTAAAACTCATGTAAATGTGGCCAATGTGGCTTCTGGTGTCACAGGTTCAGCTTCTGGTCTGCTCTGACATTATGCTCACTATTGGAGTTGGGCCTGGGTTGGTCATCACTAGTTTGGGCCTTCTTTTATCATAAGGTGGTGCTAAGTGGGCCCCACTTGGTATTAGGCACAGCTGAAAGCGTATTCAGCTTCCATTTGAGTGGCTGGAAAAGTACCCGTCTGGTATGTAGCATTCACTTAACTTCTTCATATTGCATTATTTTCCCTGCTAATGTGCTGACTCATGACTCTCACCAGCTGTTGGCCTGGACTGTTAACACTGTCACTACTGGTGTAGAAACAAGGGGAAGCTTCTGTTCTGAGTCCTGAGCCCCATCTTGGCCTTGAATTATATTTAGTTTTCTTAATTTAGTGTTTTTATTAAAAACCTTTTATACCATTGTGTTAACTGTGTAACATTTTTTAACACTTGAGTGAACAAATGAACAGAGAACCAGATAAAACAAGACCAAAGTTTGAATATTAATGCCTTTTTAGATAGTGACATTTTCAGTTTTACAAATTATGCTCTTAGCTTTAGTCTCCAAAATCATTGAAATGCTGCAAGATTTTTATTCGTCTTCAGTTTTTCCATGATGCATTTCAATTTAAATTTGTTTACCGTATAGGCTACCTGACCTGTACCATTACATTTGCCATCTCCAGAGGGTCTGCAGCCCCCTTCCTTCTCACATAATGGTATGATCTTAGTCTGTTCTTGCCGTGATTGGCTGCATGGTGTACCCATCAAGGTTTAGTCCTGCCCCTTACCTGCTGAACAGGAGAGGCTGAAGAGTCATTTCTCAATGAGTCGCCTCTCATTGGCGTCAAAGATATCACAAAACTTCAGGAAGATATGAATTAGTAATATGTTTTCATTCATACCCACATTTAATTTTAACCTGCATCTGGTGGGTGTTCGAGTCTGCTCTGAACTAACATTTTACCACATTTCTTTGATACAATTTAAATTTCACTTACAAGGAATTTAGAAATATTACAAAAAAATCATTAAAATTGCATTTTAGATTTACCAGCTGAGGTCAAATCATACCAGGACATTGATATCAGTTTGTCTTGACACGCATAGGTTTTACATCTTGTGACTGTGCAGGGGATTAATGGTTTGATACTCATCCTGGACAATATTTTCAGTCATTGTTGCACTTTTCTGCCTTCAAGTTGCAATTCTTTACTTTTACTGCACTCATGGATAGGGATTTAAAGTGCATGGTTAGGTCTGCATATTACAAATTACACTAACTGCACAGATATAAGCCCAATAGCCATATCGGCTGATAATCAACTTGTAAACCCACTTGTGTCACATTGACTTGGCCTAGCAACTGACATGATTTAAATGCTTTAACAGGGTGAAAAGCCATTTGTAAAAGGTTTTTGCACAAATGTAAAAGGTTATAAAAGTGTTTTGATATCTTATATGAATTCAAACAATGCGGTAAAGGACCAGAACAATCTTTTAAGTTAGTTTTATAAACAATACTTTAGAGTTTCTCTGGAAATGGGGAAATAAAAACATTTTTTTTTAAGTTTTTTATTCAAACATTGAAATAGATACTGGCCAAAAATTTCAATCAGTGCATGCCTAACTTGCATTTCTCTTTTTCTCAATTCATATCACATCACAATAATGTTGATGTTAGGAAAAAAACCTCAGGATACTTTGGTGGATAAGACCAGCCCTTCTTGATCGAACCCTACTTTGTTAAATGAACCAGATTTTTCAAAAAAAACAACAAAGTGTGAATGCATGACCAAACTTCGATGTGCATCAAAGAATTGAACTCTGTACCACCTAAACACAAAGGTGTCAGTTTGCTTCAAGTGAACTAAATGCAGAAAGCTGACTGCAACTATTCTTGTTCTTTGTCTTGAGTTCTCCTTCAGTATTTCTTGATTCAGCCCCACCTTTTGGCGAGGAGGGGGATATGTTATTCAAAAAGGTTTTGTTAGAAAGACTAACTGCAATGTGAAAGCCAAATTTGAGCACTTGAATGTTGCAACCCCAAAGAAAAACTGAGTCTAGTGGTCTATTGGAAGTGAAATAACCTTAATATTTCACATTGTTAAATAAGTTGTGGCACCACTATATAATTACACCAGGCTTTCAGGTGAGATTGGGCTATTTGAGACTGGTTATTGAGAATTTTGCTAAAGGTTTTTTTACTTTGCAGAAGTATGATGATTATTTTGGCGAAAGTAACTTTCAAACTGGTTTGGACCTCTGAACATCCATATGCTCAAGCATATACATATAGTTTCTGCAGCATATCATTTAATTCTGTACCATTAGATGATCAGTACACTTTGAAGCTTTGGATATCTGCAAACTAAAATATTTTTCCCTCCCCATCAGCTGTTAACTTTGGAAGGATAGTAAAGACATGATTCACCTCCATCTCAGACAATCATTTCATGTTTTTACACAGGCACTCCACCAAAAATGTCACTGGGAATGACTTGGAAGAATAAATTGACTGCTGCAATTTAAAGGCAGATTCGAAAGAACTGGCTTGCTCTTTTTAACTAAACCCATCCAAAAACCGTATATAAAAGATGAAGCAGGGTTTACATCCAGACAATTTAGCAAAGAACTTGGTTCTGCATCAAATAATTTCTCATAAAAACACTTCATTTTTCCCCAGTCAAGTTGTTGCTACACACTGATTACAGAAAACCAGACATGACATCCTTTTTACAGTAGGCGTGAACATCTGTGTCCTGCTTTTGAGCTCAATTATAACCCTTAAAACAAAACAAACGCAAAAATTAAGTGCTGGCCTCAGTGCAATTAAAAACCAAAGCCGAATGGACTTTAAGGAGATGGAAAGGGCAGGCTCACAAAGTCTTCAAACTCTAATTAGAGCCCCTATTCTGTTTTATATTAACGCAGTAGATCCATCCTTAACTACTTTGTTTTGATTAACTGGGCAACAATCTGCCTTTGAAGCCAATCAATAAAAGTTTAGACAAAGCAGGGTTGACAGATCAACTTATCTTCTCATGTCACAATGAATTAAGGTTTGTAGAACTTACCACACATATATTCTTGTATTGGAGGTCTATTTGCCATTTGTCTCATAGCCACAAGTGAGAAAGGAAAAAAAAAACAACGTATGGATCACCACTCTTGGACGATAGTCATAAAAAAACAAATGCAAGAAAACCATTTTATTTAACAGCTGAATATGCCATTTCACTTTTTTAAAAACATGCATATAAAAATAAAGACTGTTGTAATTACAATTTTTTTTCCAGATTATGTTTTTTTTGTAATGCTTTAAAAACAAATACCACTTAAAGAGAGTGCTTGGCTTGCAGACTTAAGAGTTGTTGCACCTGAAAACATGGCCATAACAAGAAAACTGTCAGAAGAGCTCTGAGCTGAAGCATACCATTTCCCACAATAATGAACTATGACATTTTGCAAAAAGTGCTTGCTTTACCAAGTCATGTGTCTAAAATTTATATTGAATACAAATAAAATGTGAAAACTGGAAAAGGGAAACCATAAGTGGCCCTAGGAAGATGTCAAAGTGACAGAAAATCAAAAACATACTCTCATTGTTATCTGGTTAAGGGTTTTCTTCCTTTATGTAATCACTTCATGGGGATGATTCATCAGTGTATTGGTTGACAAAACACCTTCAGATTCAACTATTGTCAAAAGCTTTGTTAAATACTTTCCATGACCGGTGGGAAAAAAATAATATCGTTGGCTGGAAAGCAGTCATGGAGTATGGGAAGCTGTCAATATGAATTTGGTATTGATCAAGAAGATGATTGATTATATGGGGTTTATGTCAAGTAAAGGACCAGGACAAATGGCATTCATTATGTCTATATAATTTTCCATTTCCAACTGATAACTTCTAGACAATCCGACATGTTCTGTGGCAAGACAAATGCTACAGAACAATGAGTGTTAAAACTGACATGACCAAGTTTACAGAAAGTGGTCCCAAAAAAAGAAAAAGAGAAAATATCCAGTGAGCAGAAGTTGGACAAATATAAAGAATAAAGAATGTGGACAAAAATGCCAAAAGTCAGAGGAGAATGGGCAGACTGGTTGTAACGAGTGGTTTGTACTACTGTTCCCTTTCTATCATCTCCAACCAAAGAATGGAGAATACCATCTCTGAATGTACAGCATGGAGCAGATGGGCACATCAGCAGAAGACCATTGTACTCCAATAACCAATCTACACTAACTGCGTGAGGCTATCATGTTAATATGGACCAAAATCTATGAGGAATGTTTTCTACACCTTATTGAATCTATCCAATGAAGAATTAAAGCAGTTTTGAAAGCAAAAGAGGGGCTGACCTGTTACAAGATAAATCTAAGAAAGTGGAGGTGTAAATCATGATGGTTACTGACCGACCAAATTTGTGTCCTACCTTAATCATTTAGTCATTGTATATATTGAATATTAACTTTTGTTCATCATAAAAATCTAAAGTCAACCCATTAATTCCCAAGACAAGTGATCCTTCTTCCCCCCTGGCAAAACTGGAGCCCTTGGGTTTGCTGACAGCAGAGAGAACCTGTCTCCTTGCTTGCATTTCAAACAGAATTTGTCCGGTGCACAAAGGCATGGTCCCAAAATCGCAGCCTAATGAGACACAAAGGATTTTAACATAGCCAGTGAGAATACATCAGACTTGTAAAGCAGATGCTTTGAAGATCTTTCCCTTCTCTTCCGCCTCCGCTCTAAGCTTTGCTGTCCCCTCCGCCACCATCCCCCACAGCAAGGCCGCACATTCTGCAATATGTTGATTTGGAAAAAGCAACGGCGGGGACTGACATTGATTTAATGTGTGATTAGTATTGCCATGGATATAGCTCTGTACATTTATGAACACTTGTTCTCTGTTTATCTGTGTGGAAACAGCGGGCTTGTTAGTGTATAAGGGAGAGGGGATAAAAAGGAATCAAATTAAATGTTAATGTATTCAAAAATTCCTCAGTACAGTGAGAATTTCCTTTGAACTGTAAATATAACATAACCCTGAACATATCCTATCCTGAACATATTTTATATTATTTGCAACTAAGGTTTAAATTTCACAGATTGAAGTAAAGCAAGAAAAATGCCATTAAAAGAAGAAAGGAATGAATTTTAATAATTATTGAGTTATCTAAGTCATTTGGTCATTATTGTGTTGTAATGGTATTTTCCTCCCTCTGAAGTGGAGTAGAGTGAGTGGGTTTTGGTCTGGAAGACCTGGGGTCGAGCCCCCAGTGTGAACCCCCAAAAGAGGTGAACAAATGCCCTTTACCCCATCCAGGTTTTCCAACCACTGCAGAGAAAGCCTGTATTGTCATTACACTGAAGCAAGAGGCATCATGTACAATCAAATTGCAAGGGCTGCAGACCGCAGCATTCGTGCAACAAAATGGCTGAATAAAAGACAATTTAGCACAGTAAAAAAAAAAAAAAAAAAAAAAAAGAATGGATAAAATAATTAATAAAAAGAAATTAGGTAATAGGCAAGACACTGAAAAAAAAAAACTCTCAAAGAGCTCCAAAGGTCAAAACCTTAAAGAAGGGAAGGACTTTGAAGCTAAAGAGTGTTAATCAAGTATAGTAGGAAAAGCTGACAGGAAGAACCAAAAGAAAAAGTGCCAATAGTTTAAATGTTAAATGAGCACAGGTTGATGAAACACCAACCATTAGATTGTGTAAGGGTTCATATATGCTCTGTATTGAAGAAGCACACAGAACTTTGGCAGATTTGCTCAAGTGCGCCCCCTAATGACGGCTAATTTAGAATCTTTCTTACATCCTCCCCATATGGCTGGAAAGAGGGGGATTAAGACGTTCTCATTGACATGAAGTGCAGATACTTAAGGCTGGCACACATTACAGGATTCTTCAAACCTTCACAGATTTTAGAGACCACACACTTGATGACAAAAAACAGATCACACACAATCTCCATCTTCTGATTTTATAGTGTGTGGTGTACACTGCGGAGCACACCACACTAGTCAATTTTCCAGCAGAGTATCAGGTTCTTCACGCTCAATATTCCAAATATTGGGTAGTCAAACGTGACTTCAGTGTTTAAACAAACAAGGTGGACGAACAGGAAGAAGGAATGGTGGTTGTTTTTGGCCTCTTACTTTCCAAAAAAACACACAAAAATAAAAATTATTATGGAAAAGTCAAGGGGACGGCAGGAATGTGGGCTATATGGATTACGGCGCGAGTTGGAGGTGAGTAAGAATTGTCACAAGTATTACAGATAGCTTAGAGAGCAGGGCTATGCTAGCTCAATATCTATCTGGGGGGATACATTGTCCAGATAGTGATTATCCCTTTCTTTTAAACACCCTATCACATACATTATTGTTTTGAAGCCTATACTCTAAGACCTTTTTTAGATTATCTGTAAACATTGATTACACTTTAAAATGTGTATTACTAATTACTTCACCAGTATTTAGGTACTTTGTCAGTATGCTCTACAGTACAAGAAAGAGAAAGATGGTGTTTGAGGGTTCATGAAGAATTCTATTGTTTCTTCATTGACCACTTCCTCATCCTGGCAGTGAAATGTCAATACAAGATGTGCTTGGCTAGGCAGACCATCATGTGTTAGAAGCGGTCAAAACTCCATACTGCTTCCACCGCCAATAGTAGATTGGTATTTGTTTCCAGGGTTCAAAACATGCAAAACATTTAAGGGCTACTTTGAGCTCTTTGCAGCGAATAAAACTCAGTCCGATGTTGACTCTGGTCTCATCTCTTGCCCTGTCCCTTGATCTCTTTTTTCCTTATTTCCTTGATTCTTCCAACATCATCTGAAACCGATTGATGTTCACCTAATTCTGATAAGTCACTTTCCATGACACAGGTAGCAACTCATGTTCAAAACTATGCGACTCTGCTGGTCATAAGCATGTCAAAGCTGGCAACTATGCCTAATCTAGTAAACTCTTGTACAGTAAATGCATTTTTTCAATCAATGTCATTCATCTGTGGTCGAACCAATTATTCTACCATCATATTAGGATGCAGTCACACTGGATCCATTTGTTCTGCTTTAAACAAAACCTGGTCCAGATTTCTACATTTTAGAGTTTATTCTGTATTTTTATCTCTCTTAGATTATGAAAGTTTTCATACCATACGTGTCCTATGTGCATATTCTTAATTTTATGGGTTTTTTTAGTACTTGGTACTTGATTGTTTCTGAACCCTGCATGTCCCCATGTTTCTATTTTTGTAAAGCTGCTGGAACGGTGAATTTCTCTTGGAGATGAATAACCTCTCTCTCTCTCTCTCTCTCTCTCTGGATAGTATGGTTTATTTGAAGCAGTTTCCACTCTGGTGTACTCCAAAGCAGCGAACTCTGGTCCAGTTGAAAACTGGGGTTCTTGGTGCACTTGCAAGTGAGTCCTGCTGCAGTTTGTTTACAGTGTGAAAGCAGACAGACCAACCAATGAACCAAAGACACAAAGTCACGTAGGACGTGTTGTAGTGCAACATGTCGGATAACTCCTGCTGCTCATACTGGACAGATTCTGGTGAAAAGTGCATTAGGTTTGAACAAAGTAAAAACAGAAACTCCCAAAACTACATAAACTTGGTGTTGCTCCATTTTTTAAATAGTGTTGAATAAGATGTTTTCAGTCCTGGCCAATCAATGAGCTGGATCCAGCCACCTAGGAAGCAGTTGTAACTGTGTGACGTTGTCCAGAGCAGTTTGGTCAATTTAAGTGAAGTGCAGTGTGAAAGTAAAGCAAAACAAATGAAAGTGGACAATTTTTCAGAATTCCCTGCCCAAATGAACCAAACCCCAGGACTATCCTGGTGTGAATGCACCCCTCAAAACACACAATGCAATCAATGCAAATTTCCTAGAATTTGCCAACAGTACAAAAAATATATCTAAGAATTTTAGCTCACACATTTAAAATGATTTGAGTAAGTGTAATTAACCTTATTTCTGTTATTTTTTACCTTTTTTTCAAAGCCAGATGTTCTTTAACTTCACATATTTGGTTTCCTTTGTTTTACTTAGGTCTTTCTTTGCATCATTCCAGATTAAAGGAAACCTGCAGCTTTTTTTTCCCGCAATAATTGTCTTTGCGAAGTGGAGAAAATTGACAAAATAAAGTCAGTCCGAAGCATTATCATTCTGGTGGTAACAAGCACACAGAATGAAAAATGGGAAGTTTGACCAAAAATTGTGGATATTTTCAGCACCACGGGTGCCACTGATTTTCTGACTCAAACAGTGATTCTGACCTTGCATCACACCTGCCTGCCAACTACCAGGCAGAATCTGAGGCATGTTTGCAGATTGAAGAAGTGGAACATTTCGCTTCCTGCGATTATTCCTGGCAGATTGTGCGTCATCACCAAGGGCAGTTAGCAAATTAAGTCAGAAAGCGCACATTGCCAGCACCTTGGCTCTGCTGCATTTTAAGAAAAATAAAGCTGACTGTTTGACACTACTCTGCTATGATATTTGGAGAGATTGAACTGGTTTATGTCAATCCCATTGCAAATTGCTCTTATGTCCCCACTTCTCCTCCTTGTAGGATAATCAATATTTTCAGTGTATGCAAGTACAGGCCTCGTCATGAGCATAATAAGTGTGCGTGATAATGTAAGTAGCAGAATAGAACATTCATGCTCTATTTCTCATGAGGTGGTGGATTGTTTTAGCAAGGGAGCCTTGCTCCTAACTTGGATGAGACAACATATAAAGATGAGGTTGGGAGGGGACAACTCGCACCACAAGTTGTTCCTAAGACAAAAACCTTCCCTTGGTTTAACACACAGCTGTGGCATTTGTTTCTGGCACTCATTTCACAAGTCTGATGGAAATTTGCCGCTGAGGCATTCACAGGAGTGTGTGGGGAGAGAAAAAGTGATTGAATGGGGAGTGTAGAGAAGAAGAGAGCAAGCAGGGAGGCAAAGACAAATGCGGAAAGTGGAATAAGCACACCGTTATCCGTGCAACACAACATGTTGACCCATTTGTTCCAAAGATTTTTGAGAAAGCCTGATTATGCTTTTGCATCGGTAATTGATTCTCCCGCTTTGTGAAGGAGGTCCAGACTCCATGTTTGACTTGATTTAGGGGATTATCTAGCTTAAAATGGAGAGAAGCCTCAAACTCTATTGCTTCAAAATGGCAAAAATCCCCTTATTTCCCACCATCTCCTCCTGCAGCCTTTCTGATCAAACCATTAGTGTGAGCTGCTTCCATCATCTCTGGCAAATGTGTTCACAAAGACTCCCCCTGATTCATTCTGAGCAAGATTTTCACCAAGATAAAGCCACTGTTCAGGGCTAATTTCTTTGTTATTACTTAATAAAAAGGACAGAAGTGTGGCCTGCCTGCCTTCTCCCTTCTGAAGTCAGCTAAACTCCTAACCTAATTGGTTCCCTGGCCCGGTTGCACCTCAAAAGGCTTACCATCATTACTGCCAAGGAAAGGAATGCAAAGGAAGAGTGAGCAAGATTCCCGACAATTATCTGTCCCTGGTGAGCAGGGTTGCAAGAAGAACTAAGGGAAAGGCATGGAGTGGAGAGGAATATCAAAGAGACCTGGTGGTTCTCATTTTCCTTCCTGCATTTTTGTCATGCTAATGTGCCATCCAAGGAGGGAGAACCTTGCAGAGATGGGGATAGCTGGGGCGGATTTAAAAAAAAGCAAAAAAAAAAAAAGCATCCATGTTGTTTTTGGAACAAAGATTTCCTTTCATGAAGCAACAACCCAGTGTTTATGTTTACAGGATAAAGATGTTTTCAGCTGGGGAAGTTTGAGAGACAAACTGAGACAGTGCTAGTGCGTGGTTGCTGTACAGTCTGTCCTAGTCACAGCTGTTTAACACAAATACCATATGACTGCCAGTGCAAATAAGTTAAATTCTCTTTGCTTATTCTCTGTTTAAGCCTTGAATTTATGCATGCATGGAGCTTAAAGGAATTTCTAAATGATCAAATCTACCTAAATGCATTATGTAATTTTAACCACAGATAAAATCAAATTATTTCAAATACATTTAGGTGTCTGGTCGGTACCAATACTGTCTCAATGTTTTAAAAAAAAGCACATATAAGGGCTTAGTGAGCAACAAATTCACTGTGAATTTAGGGGTTATTTGGAGATTTGGTCGGGGGATCACTTCCCGCTCTACTGGATGTCACAGTGCATTGTTCGCAGCAGCTGTCACAGTGTGATGGGACACCATTATATTTGTGTTTGCGATCTCTTTAACTGTGGCAAAGTGTTCTGTGTACACTAGCAAAAAAAAAAAAAGAAAAAATTGAAGAGTTTCTATTAAAGCGGTTTTGAGCGCTAAGAGGCTTTTTTGGCACAAATGTGAAGATCAGGGAAAGGACTGAGAGCCTCTAAACTCCCTTGTGGGAGAGTCAGCACCATTGCTGCTTTAAAGTCTCAACAACTTTTAGGTGGAATTTCAGCTTTGACAGGTTCAGCTTGCCACAGTCTTTAGTGTACAATTAACAATCACAATAACCCATCTCTTTCATCTGTAAACTTGGTTTCATGTCCACCCATTCCAATCTTGTACCCTTCTCTCACCATCTCTGACTTCTATTCATCATTCTGACAGGGTTAGAAAAATAGGACGCACTCTAAACTGCCAACACTTAACCATCATTGCTTAATAAAGTGGAAACATGCACGGTTGCCTGCTTATGAAATTAATTAGCAGAAAAATACCTGTCATGCGTACCATAATTACTGGCCAGTCAGTCTGGCAGAGGCCGCCTCAGGCATGCACCGTCAACTGCAAGATAACTGTATGATGCCATGAGGATACTCCAATGATTAAAAGTGATCCAGCTCAGCATTGAGCCTGATAGCGACAGAGACTGGGGTCTAGCACCTGACAGGACCCCAGGTTTAGGTTGTCCAAAGTGGCAAGTACCAGCTATCAATACCTCTGATACCAGCTATTTATGCTCTAGAATCAATTTTCATGTTTTGTATAAATATGTAGTTCATCACTACCTAAAATACAGTGGGAAGTAACTGTATAGTCAGGATGTCGTCTAAATTATACCCAGGGACTAATAGGGACTATTTTCCTCTGCTTGTCATAGTCGTGTGAAGTAAGGCACAACGTAGCAATGCAGCAGCGTGCCGCTCACTCTCTTGCTCTTTACTCAGTCCAAAGCGTAGTCACGTGTGGTGCTGTATGCAGTGTGTGTGAAGACAAAAAAGGTACTGTAGCAACACCACAAACATCTGAGAATCAATCATAACACAGAACATACTGTAATGGGGGGGGGGTATGATGAGCCAATCCGAAGAGCAGAGAAAGACAGGTGTTGCTCGGGTGAGACACATTGTTGCTGCAGGCAGGTACTACTCAGGTATAGAGGGAGAAAATGGGGAGTGTAGGCTGAATTTTGGTAAAGTTTGTTTCATCTGTCAGCTAGATGTTGGTTTGTTTGTTCAGATACATCATTGCAAGAGTGCTGGCATGTACTTTTTTAGAAAGAGGCAGTTCTCCTTGGGCAATCT
>JAOXYM010000026.1:11815598-11832126 GCA_028567055.1 Leptatherina wallacei
CTCATTCTTAGTAACTTAGGCATCATGTTTTATTCAGATGGTAGATATAATGGAATGAAGGCCCATTTATGCTCGATACAGAAGACAGATATGCAGACGCATGGACCATTTCGTCCGTTTCCTGTGTCGGTTACATGTGTAATCTGGTGCGTTTTCAGGCTCCTTGCATTTCAGTCACTTGACAGAAAAGACGGAGTAATACCACTGGAAATCGCGGTGGCAGTGCAGAGCAGAAACAACTCAAGAAGAAAAGGAATGGGAACGGAAAAACTGTAGAAGAATGAAAACTAGGACAGAAACTGTTGAAATTGCGCAAGCTTTTGAAATAAGACTATCCCAGTGTTCAGGGCGTGTTGGGTAGCTAGAAATGACTTAATCGCGGTGGATTACTGCCGCGAAAAGCATCTGAAACTGACGTAGGATTGCATAATTAACTATGAACTCAGTACTGCCCACTAGCCCACTACCTCCAAACTGAGAAATTGAGTGGCTCCAACACAGGCCAGAAGTACCATCACAGACCTCTTTCCAGAAGAGCACAATCCAAGGAACAGTTCAGAACACTCACTGGTAGAAAAAAAGAGTGTGAAAGAAGACTAACAACCAACATGGGGGCCTCTTCCATGGTATCTACCGGGAATTTGATTACCAATAGAAGCCTAGCTAAGCAGTATCAAGCTGGCTGAAATATAAAATAGCTTTTTACCAAAAATGGTGCTGTGAATTATGAACAAACATCTCATTGTCCAAAGGACCTTGTTCCAAAAGTCTTGTTTGTTCAGATACATCATTGCAAGAGTGCTGGCATGTACTTTTTTAGAAAGAGGCAGTTCTCCTTGGGCAATCTTTCCAAGTAAGCCACGTTTGTTCAGTCACTTTCATATTTTACAGTTATGCACTTTGACATTTAACATGCTAAATGAGGCCTGTAGAGTCTGAGATGTAGCTCTTGTGTTTCTCATTTCTCTGACCTTTGCATGGACTGACCTTAGGGAGATTTTGCCGGCATGGCCACTCCTGGAAAGACTGGCAGCTGTCTTTAATGTTTTGGGGTTTGTTTTACTTGTGAATAATTTCTCACTGTAGAATGATTGACTCCAGATTGTTCTGATGACCTTACACCCTTCCCCAGATTAATGGGCTGCCATTGCGTCTCTACCACCACAGATAAAGTCTCTCCTGCTTGGCAGTATACTTCTCCATACTAAGTTTTGATAAATAAACAATCACATATCTTAATACATCATGGATTGTTGTCCGAGGCTACATTCATCTGATTTTATAATTTCAAGATCTGATGTGGCTCAGATGATTTCACATTCAGTCTTGATGTGCAAAACCTTATAGCTAAAAATGAGCTCTTTTTCACACGACTGTATCTCAATGATAAATCACATTAAATATTCATGGACATCTTTCAAGAAGATACAACAAAAAATATGTTTGCATTCAATTCTAAATGTTACAAATCAAAGTATCTCCACACAAAAAAAGCAATCAGAGCTTTATGATTCAAAGTAGATATCAAATAAATAATTGACATTGAAAGTACCATGAACGAACAATAAAGTATAATGAATGTACCCACAAAGAAATAGAGTCATTATTATGTGGGGATCAAGCAGTAATTTAGGGTGTAATACAGGATGTCACCATGAAATTTGTGCTGTGCCCCGTAATTGCAGGCACTGACAAATTTGATCTCAGATGTTATTTATCTTATCACCTTTAATCAACAGATATACGATGTGTTTATCAGTTCAGCCTTGTAACTCGCATGCATCCATTCTGCACAGCATTTGTGCTCAAAAAACACACACACACACACATACACACACACAATACTTTTAATCTCCACTGTCCGAAACACAGTGCTCTGGTGTGCGGGGGCTGGCTGAATCGTGTAACACTGATCTGGAATGATTAAAACAGAACACTGCAGACCCCTTCTTCCCTTCCCTACCCCTTGCTTCCTCCCGCCCATCCTTCTCATCTCATCTATGCTCCAGCAGTCACATATTCTTTGAAGGAGAGATTTAATTGGATCTCCTCAGAAGGTGCTGTCGGATTAACCAAGCAGAAAAACATAGTTTGGCTGGTCATGCTTCTATCTGGGGCCTCAGATTGCCTCAGACAGACAGTGATCCCAATAATCCCGCCGAAACATGATAAAGTGGCAGAGATATTGGATCAAAAGCATACTGTATATGCATTTTGATTAGGCTTTGAAGGCATGCGCAATGAAGCGATGACGAGATAAGCAACCGGTAATTATTTGCGGCCTTGACATTAAACATGAAATTGACTAGGATGAGGTTTCGAGGTTTATTTTGTACTTTACTACAATACTGTAGGTGTTTGTGTTGAATGGTAATACAAACGGCTGAAAACAATTTTTCTCTTAATATGGTTTTACAGAAAAACACGATTTCATATTTTTACAAAATGCAGCAACCGAACTTCCTGTTTTCAGTAAAATCATCTTTTCCCCTTCATCTTTCAGCCCTTTTGTAATTTCCTTTTTGTTCTCCAAGAGGTTATCATTCTGTGTTGGACTCTACGTTCTGAAGCACTTGGCTAAAAGAGAAATAAATTTAAAAAAAAAGGTCATGGGGCAGTTGGAATGCATTGCCCAGGAGGAAACTATCAGCAACCTTGGAGTTGTCATCCATGTGAGCTCTACTTGGTAGGTTCTGTTGCAATCAAGCCACTCCACATACACCTTGTTTGCAGTTTGTAAAATTTGGAATGAAGAGCATTTTCCCTCTTGAACTGAGGGGACAATTATAAAAAAAAAAAAAAAACAATAAATAGTTGTTCACAGAAGTGAGAAAAATTTAACATGAGCAGGTTTGATGCAAAAGGTTCAAAAGTATGAGTAAATTCAGATCTTCCATAGATGGTCAAATAAAAGGTTTCAGTTAATACAAGGGGCCTAAAGACCATTCATTCATTCATTCATTGATGGAGAAATGACTAAGCATATAGGATATATTTCACAAATAGATTTGTACTCAGCTGCTAATCCCTATGTCAAGACAAAAAACAATGACCTGACAAACATTGTCTGTTAGACAAAACCAAAAACCAGAATTCAACATTGTATTTTGGTATGATGAAAGCACAACCTATCATAAACTGATTTAGCTTAGAATATGAAGACATACACTGAGCTAAAGGTTCTAATATAGCAGCTGTTGGAAATTATTCATTGAGCCTGATTTGATAAAAAAAAAAAAAACAAGACAAACCAAATAAAAGTTGAGGTTGACTGATTTCAGAACTGGGATAAAATTGCTGATATTTACACAGAACAAGACATGTGACCACTGACCCTCTATGACCAAAGAATCCCTGTAAAATTAGCCAACAATAAGTTATTAGTCCAAAATAGATTCGGCTAAAGTTTGTGTCTCGATGAACCAATGATCCAACCTTCAGTTAACAGTTGTAGAATCCATGTTTAACTTCAATTATGCTTTCTCCTCGTTGAAATCATGCAGTCCATTTATAGGTGTCTGACGACTCCCTGGAGGTTTAAATTCCCCATAGACAGATGGGAATAATAGAAAATATATCTTTTTGCCTACAGTACCTGATAAACCCATATCAGATTACGAGGAACTATGTAAATCAATTGTCAATCAATTGTTTCCTACAGACTCAACCAAGTCTGTCCTTTAGCTATAGTACAGCGCAAGCCTTTTCCCCTTCCAGTTTCCTTTCTTTCCTCACAGAAGATACTATTGGACAGGCTCAGTCTCATCTTGGCCTCTCTCACTGACTAGCACTAAACAGAGGGAGGAGGAGCAACCATGCAAGCAACCAGGTTGGTCTGAAGAATTACCCAATCTTACTATCAGGTCACTTTTTGTTTCCTGGCGGCCTCACTCCTCTCCCTATGCCACTCTGTCTCTCTCCCACTCGGCTCCCACTGCGATCATGAAGACTGTAATGGAAGTTGTCATGTGGCTGAGTCAATACAATTACAGTCACCTACAACATAATTTAAATCCAACCCAGTTCTTGAGAAAAGGACCAAGACAAAAAACTTAACACCACTTCACCATCCACCTCTTTTGAACTGAACTTGTGTGTCCATTATCAGGCTACTTTAGAACTCGATACCCTTTTCTTAAATATCAAGCTGATTCACTAACTACACTTTTGTCCTTTAACTGTGAACCTCTTCTTGATCAAGCTAAGACTGAAGTATGATCATTTTAAGCCTTTAAGGTTTCTTCTCTTAAGCAGGTTTAGCCTTTCGTTTTTTTGCATTTAGTTGTTTAAAACCACCGACTTGCAAATCCTTTGGTTAATCCCTTGTATGTTTATCCATTTAAAGTTTAATTTCCAACATCTAAGGAAACCTTTTGGCAGAACTGAGATTTTTATTAGTGTAAAATTCTTGTACTTTTGTTTACCTTGATGTGATATTTGGTGACTTGTGATACTATTGCTGAGGGTACTTTTCTACAAAGAATTCACCTTGCTAATGTCAAATGAACCAGGGAAGTGAGACTTTTCTCACATTTGGCTGTGACCAGCAGTCGCCAAATGGGGACTCAGCACTGTAAAGTCTGGTCCACTGAGCCCTTACAGATGGCTGCATGGAGTGCATAGCAAGGTCTTGGGTAGTTATTGGACCACAGGGAGCCTTTCTCACAAGGGCAGCCATTCCCAGGTCATAGTCAGGATGCCTGAAACCATTCTGGTAGGTATATTTTATACAGTCTCTTGCTAATTATATCAGCACATCATATGCAGTTAAACTGATTTACACCATTTTTTTTTCATCGTAATTTGTTATATGTAGTTTAGAGTGAAAAGAAGTTCTATAGTTTTTCATGTGACTCTTTTTGTTTGTAATGAGTTACACCAACCTGAAGTTGAGTCGCTATCGATTGAGAGTTTGTTTTTCTTTTACTGCACTTCTCTCTGCCTAGATTGGAAGCTGAATTAAAATGAGGCTGCTGTTGGTCGCGACAGGAATACATCCCCCTTAGGGTGTCCTTAAGGGAAGGGTCAGCTTTATACAGCGCAGTAAACAAGCACGCTGTTTTCATCCCATTTTGCATCATGACCTCTTGTAAAGTCAGCCTTAGTAATCTTGACGGCTCTTTTAGAGGCTATACAGTATCAGTGCACTGGTTGTGGTGGGAAGCTGCAGATCAAAGTCCAAAATTAGGCCATTTGCCCAGTCTAGCCCTGAAATGATGATTATATTCCAACAGCATTATTACAAATAAATAAATAAGAATAAGCTCATAGCATACATGCATACTAATCTCCCATTGCACCTTGATATGTGTGTGGATTCACACAAGATTCTATTAAATGCTTAAAGGTTCTTTGATATGAATAATGCAAGGCAAAAGATCCCCCTCAGGATGTTATGGAAATTTTAATCAGAGAAATGTATGAGTAGCATGAATAATGTTTGTATCTCTCTTGTCTCTGTACTTGTTGCATGTGTGGGTTATAAAGTGATCATGATTGGAAACGAGGCTATAGATTACCAACACAGTGGACAAATGTCTGTTGACAGTGATATCTCACACCACTGCTGCGATTAAGCAGTCCCCTTCTGGCAGAGATTAAAAACTGCCTACATAAATGTGATTCAAACAATCGTGTTTAGTTTATGGCATGGTGTTCGGAACAGCGGGATAGGACAAACAATGGATGGAGGAATGGATACTCATCTTTAGGGGATCTTGGCACTGAAGGAATAGATTTTAGAGTTTGTCACAATGATTAATCAGAGCAGTCCTGACTAAACTCAAATAATTGGTTGTGAGTTAAGCTGGCATACCATGCTGTGAACTACTCAGTTCTTTAAAGTTGTTCTTCCATATGACAAGAAGAGGTCTTTAAGACAGATGCAAAAAGATTTTGGCAGCAGCAGATCCTTTGTTTTAGATCACACAACATCTAAATCAATCTAATCTCTATTCCTGGTGCAATATGTATAATGTTGAGTATATAATTCTAAACTTAGGATACCTTGTTCAAGATATACATTACCATTAACCATGAATGCAAAATTATAAGAAAATCTTTAAAGGTGTGGTCTGTGGTATATTCGAACCAATGTGGATCACACGGGGTGAATGACAATTGTCCAGTTGTCAGGGAGAGTCATAAAAAGTAAGATTCCATACTGTAGGGAGCAAAAAATGTGCAGCACAAAAGAAAATTGTGAAATGTTATACTTTATCTTATGGTGAATGACAATACTACCTACCAGATATTCCATGTCATATGGTTTCAAATGAGTTCACCTAGGACATATCCGGACAGACAAGTTTAATTGTATCCCCTAAAGTTTTTTTTATTGTTGGGACGTTTCTTCTAGATCAGTGTTTCTCCATCCCAGTCCTCTGGGACCACTGCCCTGCATGATTTACAGGCATCAATACTTAAAACTCACCTGACTTAAATGAATGGCTCATCAATAGGCTTGCAGAGAACTTGACCATCAGTTCAATTAATCTGTATCAGGTGTGGTGGAGTTTGAAAACATGCAAGGAAAAAGTTCCTAAAGGAGCAGGATTGAGAAACACTGGTCTAGATGGAATCAGCATTTTGGGACCCGAAGAATGCTATGTAAAAAAAACAATATCACACGAAAACAAACTGGGTTCAAAAGAAAAAAAAGTGAGATTGCCACCATTTGGTTCTGTTTAAATCCCAAAGGCATTTTTTCTAAACCAATGACAGTATAGCCCCACTTTTGCTCTTAACCCGCATGCATAAACAATGCCAACAACTACAACAAAGATGGATTACAGTGTTGCTTTCATGTTGCAGAAAATGCATAACATGATGACTTTTACAGCAAAATAAATAAATAAATAAATAAAAAGCTAAATTCACGCAAATGTCTCCTTTTAGCTCAAATGCTAAAAGATGCCATCTTCTTCATAAGTTTGTTTACATTATTTTGTTTTTTGGTCCATTTCTGTGGTTTGTGTTACATTAGAGTTCTCAGTATTTTTTGTGGACTAACTCCTTGAAATTATTCTCTTTTGAGAAGACTTTGTAGAAACAAAATTGTTTCCATCTCTGTGGGGATGTAGCCTTACAGTTTAAAAGGTGTATCATTCTAATTTTCTTATTGCCGGCTGGATTTAGCAAGCAGGGCTACCTTAATTTTTTTTTAAATTACACAAACCTTCAATAATAAGTCCCACCAACATTAAAAACATTATTAGCAAGCTTAAGCAACATTGGTTTGACTAGCTTAGTTGCAGAACTACTATTTTGGTGCTTAACGACAGCAACCATCACATATTTAAGGGGAACAGCATTGAAGTAAGGGCTGTCTATGACATTGCAGAATGCTTTGAAGTGGGATTAAACAAAAGGGGGGGGATATATCATCTTCCCATAGAAGAAACTAAGTATCTGCAGGACAACAGGTGCAGCTGGATACCAGCAGTCAGACAATTAGTATGGTGCACACACTCTCCGTCTGTTGCAGGGCACAAAATACACATTCCATCCTCAGACAGACAGTCTTAGTACCAGGTATTGTGAAACAGATGCTGCTTGTGTCAAACAGAAAAACTAACACATAACCAGCTTGTATTATGGAGCAACTAAACCTGGTCATTGTATTATTTCTGGGTGTTTAATGCATAATTGAAAGATCTGTCTGTCAATGTCTCGCCTTGAGATCCAGAGCTATCCAGAAAACTTTTGAAGCTGCAGTCAAGGTCACCTTGGCCTAATAGCACATACATGAAGAAACAATAGCAATTGAAGAAGCACCCACTAACCACAAGTCCGTGAAAAGAACACAGCAGAATGTATTTGACAGTGCAGTGATTTGGTTTACTTTATAAAAATCAACCAAATAAAGGGAAGTGGGATTTAGCTGTGAATCAGACTTCAGTAATACACTAGTTTAATGAGCAGATTTTACACACAGATGGTGAGAAATTTTGAGCTTCCTTGGATCTTTAACTTTTAAACTAATTCAAAATTCATCCGTTGTGTTAAAAAAAACAAAAAACAAAGCAAAATAAAATAAAAAGGTTCAGAAATCGGCATGAAGGACGAGTGCAGAGTATGAATCTATGTTGGTGTTTTCCTTTGCAGTTGAATGCATAGGAAAACAAATTCCCTCTCTCTTTAAATCTCTGTTTGTTCATGCATCCATGTCAGAACTCACTGTGTAAACAATATGCCTGTATAAGGATATTGTTTCAATAGACTGTATGTCATGTCGTCAGGAGGATATTACATTTAATTTAACAGCCAGATATAGCCTTGGTCTATTTTACTTTATACCATAGCATTAAATGCTAATGAGTCATGGCCTGCACATAAATGCGTCCATTATGTTCGGGAGGAAACAAGTGGCATGTAGCCCGCGAGCTAACAGCAAACGTGGGCTTTTTGCTCATGTAGATGACACAGACAGCGTCATTTCACCCTCTAACATCCCATTTGCAGTACGGAACATGTCTGTTTTGGCAGTCCATCTCGGTCAGATCGGGAGGTCAAATATGAATTTTCAGGAATATTCGTGGGCAAAGCAGCATTGTGTGTTTAATCAGGAAAATTTGGTGCTTTGATTTTGGAGGGATGGATTTTAATGATTCCCTTCATTTCCAAACTTCAAAGGTTTTGTACCACATTTTTTAAGCATTTGTTGAAAGATTTAAGGTGGTGTGTTGTTTTACTTACCACAAGGAAAGCATGACCGCTAATGAAAATGGAAAACCAAACAGAAAAGTAGATGTAACAGCTGAACTTCACCATTTCAATGTATTCTAAAAATCTGCTATTGAAAGTGATTAAACCTGTATCAAACCAGTAAATTCAACATGATTTGGGTAAGATTTACACTGAAAGAGGTTTCATATACCCTTCTTAAATAAGATTAATATTGTTTACCCAACAATCTATTTAAATAAGACATTTTTTTACTAAGTTACAGCACATTGCAGTAAAAAACAAATCTTTGGGTAAAACCAATTACATCTTCCATCATAGCTTTCAATCACCCACATAATAGGCTACTAATTAACCTTTTCACCAGCCAAGATGTGAAGCCAATTACCACACAGTGTTGGTACAGACTGTTGATCACCAAAAGATGTAAAATAGAGAGAGAAAAAAAAAGTGTTAACAGCAGCTGATTCTCTGATGGGTTTGAGCCTGGTTGGTATTCATCAACAAAAACATCATTACTCTGTGTATGCAGTCGAATCTGACATCAGCACAGTAATGTAGTCCATTTCTGATTACTAATATGTTGAGAAATGAAAAACTGAATGCTGTTATCCAATGGTGCGTTATGCATTGGGGTCCATGTGGAGCAGGATAACCACCCCCCTCTGCTGCAAATTACTTTTGATAAAGGTCATATGGTTAAAGACTTGGTTCCTTGTATTTAATATTCTGATGGCTGCTGCAATACTTTCCTTTCACTGTCCAGCTTGATTGATAGATTGTTAAGGACACATTAAGAAGGCACTGACATGAATGAAGTGTTTTGAATAAATAAAATAATAAATACAATAATTCACCACCAGTGGAAATTTTTAAAACATGGGTGTATTAAAACTTGTAAAATGACCATCATTGAAGACTGAACATAATTTTGCATCTCCATAATGTAATGACCAGCTTCTCTCATCATCCAAAAGGTGGCACTGACCTGTGCAGGCAAGCCTTGTCTGCTTTCAACTGGATGCAATCAATCAACTTTGAGGATGGATTTCAGATGAGATTCCAATGTGGCAGGTGAACAGAGTGAGAGGTAGTGATTGTTTCAATATCTTTTTCTAAACCTAGCCAGGGAACCAGGGATCCCCAAATCCTGACCTCTTGGGCCAGTGTCTTGCAGGTTTTAGATGCTGCAAAACATATCTAAATATTCAATTAGAATTTTATAGACCCATTAATCTGAGGTGTATTGCAGTAGGAAAACATCTAAAACCTGCAGGACAGTGCCCCAGGAGGTCCAGAATTAGTGATCCCTGATCTAGACAATAGCATGCCCCAAAATTGTGAACACAACAGAGCAAAATGGTGTAATGAGTGTCATTTTGACTCGTGCATTTTCTAATTCCTCTAATCTGTTGCACACTTTGCAAGTGGAAAGCTTGAAAGGTGGTGTAGGGAAGAGTTTTAGCAAGTTTGTCTTACATATGGTCTTATTCCTATATCGTATTAGTGTAATTTTTCTCAGTAGCAACTCGTTCTGTTTAGGATGAAAACAGCAGCTGCCCTTACAACAACAAACCTTAATCACAGCCTTATGAGAATCTCATCACATGTTCATACACAAGCACACGACAGTTGTTGGCAACTAATGAAGTCCATGCTTCGAATAATAAAACAGAAAGCACACCACAGGCATCTCTCAGAAACATTCAGGACTTTGACAAAGCTGCAGTATTAGTGCTATCGATATAGGAACCAGGTGACATAAGAGCCACCTTATGGGAAACTTAAACAGGAATATGCGACAGGTTTTTGGCATGGACTGCTCAAAAGTTTGGGGAGTTGTTCTTAGCCCCAATAATATGCCACCTGAAGCCATTTAACAATACTGCTTTTACTATTGGTGTGTTTCCAAGTAGTTAAGGGGAGGGGCTTGTCTCTGTTCTTTCCACAAGGCTGAATAGGAATATATAGGCATGCATATCTACTTGCATCCCAAAATATTACCTTGACTTTCAAGGTGATTAAGTCTAATCACAGGCTTTGGAGCATAATTATGACTTAAAAAAAAAAAGTAGTCATGATTGCTGTATATGGGTATCCCACTGAGATCTGTGTCTACTATAGCTTCCCTCTGCCCGGACAACCCCATCTGTATTAACAGTCTTCAGTGTGTAAGCAGGCCAGCACTCATGCATCTCCCCCAGCGGACTGACTGAGGCTCTGTACTTTGATCTATGTAGCCATTTTTCAAGTCTGCATAGAGCATAAAACACACCAGATGGGGGGATGATCCCACTTTCCTTTCAAAGGAAAGGAAAAGCAAAACACATGCTTTAATGCTACACAGCGGGTGAGGGCAGTTCATCTTTGCCAGAGTCCTGTCTCCTAATCAGCTCATGAAGTTTCACTACTCTATTTGTGAACAGCGCTGACAACAGAGGCTACTTGGCTTATCGTCAGCGCCATCTGCCATGAGCGACGCCGCCAGATTGGAGACGCTTCCTGGGTCTTCTCCACATGTCCATGCTCTCTAGGTGACAGTAGGTCCACACCAAATTACTTGTCACTCTGATGTCAGATCAAACATTAACCCCTGCTGTACATTTATCTTCATTCATGCATTTAGCGTTACATTTTGGGACAAGTCTGGCTTCTGAAGTCATACAAAATTAGGCGATTAAGTCCATATTGCTACAGCTTGGTATACACACTATGGCCCACCAAGTAAATATTTCATAACAACCCTAAGGATGGTTCATATCACTGTATTAAAGAAATGCTGTTCTATAGGGTTTTGTTGCATCTGGTTATGAGATTTTACCTTTCTACTTGTATTTCCATGAGATACAGCAGTGCAGACTTTTTTTTTCTGCATTGGAATAAAATTATCTAAGTTGCGCCTGATTATTTTTTTTAAAAATGGAGTTAAGGGAACATTTAGCTGCAGTAAAGCCCAAACTTGACACTCATTTAATTTTCTTTGATCATCATCATGACTTGGGTATTCTACACATGTAAATGGGGGCAGTAAGAGACAGATGTGGCTAGCTTTGTCTTCCTCATTGCATTTTTGCACCAAAAGGGCTCTATATCTGTGCCAGTTCCTAAACCTAAATTTGATCTATCAACCCAACTACTAATGCTGCTGTCACCATCACCAGGCTGATGTAGAGTTGAACATGACCTGTTAATGATGCAGTTGCAGTGCAGTTACATAGTGGAAGGACAAATCATTGCTGTGTCTTAAGACTTAAGATGCTCCCCATCTCATTTCTCATTGTTTATCTTAAGTTGTTAAATATCTGCTGGGTAAAATAATGTCTATACCCATTATTTGATGATCATTCCTCTTGTGACTGTTGCTGGATCAATCTTAAAATCAGTCTCCAGGTGTTCACCAAATGAATGTCTCTTTTTCTAGCAAAATAAATCTACATTTAAAACACAAATTCTCAGGATTCTCAGGTGTTTTGGTAAACATGTACATTTATTCTCATTATGGAGTAGCTGCTACTACTCAATGGAGAGAACAGACAGAAAAACTGCAGTATGCCTTATGTTAAGCAAGCAGCAAAGAGTCTGAAAAGCCAGGATTTGGAAATTTCAATATTAAACTGCATTTATTGAGAATATCTGCTCTGTAATTGCAGAGCAAACCAACAACAAAAAAAATCATTAATGGCCAGTCACTATGGCTTTTTGGTGTACACCCAAATGTGCATGGGTTTCTTAAAATTGAAAAAGGTAGCATGCCACAGTGAATACTGCTGCAGATCTGCACAGAATGCAGCTAGACAACTATTGGCAGAGTCAATCAGTGATGTCTGTTGCTGGTTTATTTGTGGTTTGCTTTATTTTTATGTGCAGCATAAGAGTCAGGTTATTACAGTGGTAATAGGGAATTTATACCTTGCTTAAGTTTTTAATATGTTGCATGTACTGTGATTAATACAAGGAAAAACTAAAGGTCTGTTGTCCTTCTAGGAATAGTTTTCATGAAACAAGTCAAGAAAGGTAGAGCTTAAAGTATTAAATTTAACTGTGGAGAGAATTTATGATTACTGCTAATGCTTGTTGACAAGATATTCAATGCATTTTCCACAATGTTCAGTTGATTGAATAAGTTATGAACAAAGAAGATGAGGCACCATTATCATTTACATGTCAATGTGTACATGAGAGTATTGCACTGCAAACTTTGGTATATGTAGTGGTAGTGGTGAAGCCCTTTAGAACTTACTGTATATGCATCAAAACATAGACTGGACTGTAACATCAATGGCTCCAGACAGACATGTAACAGTGTCCAGCCCACACAGTCTGTTGTTTTCATGCAGGAAATACTTGTTCTGCTGGTTTAGGCCAACTCCACATGAACCAAGAAAAGACATGAATAGTTGTGACACATTTAGGACGATGCTCCTGGGACACCATTTACTGATTTTGTAAACAGAAGACAGCTTAATGCATGAAGTATAAGCAACAACTGGGAGAAATACACTGACACTGTACAAACTTTGAATGGATTACTGTTCGTAGCAGTCGAGCTGTTGCTCTGTTGCTATGGTGTTGTGTCATCATTCCTTTTAATTCTTTAGCTGATTAATTACATGCAGGCAGTGCTGCAAACAGGCAGCGGTTTGAAGTCTAGGATAAAAAACAGATGGGCCATCAGGCTTGTGAATGATTATTGTTCCTCTGGACTAAACTCGATTGAACACAGAGGCTTTACATTTTCAGAAGATATAAATCAATTTGATATGATGTCATTTGATCTATACTGCTGTATTTCTAATGGATCTTGGATAAAGCCTGCCGAAAAGTTGCTAAATCTCACAAGATGAAGTCATGTGTCAGGTAGCATATTCATTATTATGTCACTCAAGTATTTCATTTCTGCTTTGTTCCAGTTATTTATTGCCTTTTGCTTTTCTACTCTCCTTGCATTAATAAAGCTCAATGCCTAATAACTTTGCTTTAACTCCTATTTTTGTTTTTAGACATTAAAATGAGTCAACTTGTGACTGAAAAGTGTCCTGTAAAGATTGTTAACCTGTGCTCACTATCAAGCATTCAAAGGCTGCTGCTTTGCTCTCATTAATCCAGATTTTAAATACAACAACACTGCAATGTATGATTTTTGGCTAGGTTTACAAGTACAATTAAAACTCAGAGTTAGATGTAACAGAATATCACATTCCCTTTATTTTTCTAATTTAACTAAAGCCTTGAGACACATTTAAAAAAGCAATCAGCTCACAGATTCTGTACTTGCAGGGTAGAAGCAAACAGGTGTTATTGCAGCTCTGAACACAATGATTTTTGCCCAAAAACAAAAAGTAACTTTTCTTTAGATCCTTTTAAAGTTTATTCATAGAATCACAGAAGTAACCTGAAAAACTATATGTAGCAACAGATTTATGCAACTTAAAACAATTACTACATTGCCATTGAAATCATGATCTCTGAATCTGAGACCATGGTCCTCAGAAAAGGGTAAAGAATCCTCTTCACATTGGGAATGAGATTTTGCGCCAAGTAATATCTCAAAGTCTAGTTCACAACAACTAATCATGCAAACAAGAAATCAACCAATCGTATTTCAGATGGTGGATCTAGATTCTATCCCAAAAGATCATCATAAGATGCCCCTGAGCTTTTCCTTCTATGTCAGTAGATTTAAAATCACTGATCGATTGTGGGACTGGGAAAAGGTCCAGTGTGAGCGATGTTGCAGGAACGGGGAGTTATGGACCTAAAAGTGGTGGGACCCTGATAGCATTTATGAAATCCCCAAAAAGAAAGGGAAGTCTTTGATGTCAGAAAGAAAGCTAGAAAGCAATTATGCCACAGTTTTCTCACCAAACAACCCACTTTCATCAACTTACTACAGCACTGAAAGTTGAATTTGCTTCCTTCATCTTTATGGTCATGTTCACTTTGTTGGCTCAAAATGACAACTTTGGAAACAAATCGGTTTCACTACAAAAAAAGTTAGCAATTATAAAGAGTGTTACTTCATTTGTCAATTTTTCTACAAAACAGGACATAAGGAATCTTGAGAAATACTGACTTCATAAAGCTGCATATGTTCATCAACAAATAGACATTTCATTACTTGCATGGGAACCCTAGCGTGCATGCATACTATTAGAGATAAGTCTTTGTTTGAAATGAGTCAAGACATGCATATTTCAACAGAGAGCAGATTTAACAAACTCACTCTCCGAAGCACAATTGGCTAATTATGAAAATGAGCTTGTCTGATCCAAATTTAACTCATTCAGATTCATTTAATCAGATTTGCATTGTCCTCCATCACCATATCATGACAGCAAGGAGGTTTAGTTTAATGCGTATGTTTAAAAACACAAAAAAACAAATGCTGAATATTCTGCAAATAGTCATTTGCAAAGAATAATATTGGCAAAGAATTGGTTCAACGTTTGTGAAGACAAACAGCGGGTTTAGAATAGAATATGAAGGATGTCCTTTGAATAGACTGAAGAATGTTACAATCATTAGGTTCATGAAAAAAAAAGGGCAAATCCACCCTGCGGCAACTGCCATCTATTCACCGAATAAGACATTGCTCACAGGTCATTCAAGGACTCTAAGCTCTCATGATTTAACACTGGATAAAATATTCCCAACAGCTTGAATTGACTCAGTATCCCCCTCGCCCCCAACCCTACCCCAATGCCTCCAAGGTATTGCCTCACACCCCTAAACAAGAGTGAAAAGAAACAGGAATGTCTCATCATTATGAAGTGCTTTTTATTTGGGGCAAACTGTGTACACATTGCACTACAGGACAGAAGTGCCAGTCTCAGCTAGCTGTTCTAAGAGTGGACCCTTTCTGAGAGTGGAAAAATAAGGAGTTGTTGTTTTTCTTTTGCATAATTCTTTTCTGCCCTTTTCCTGAAACTCAGTCAAAACCCAAAAGATTAGTTTCAGTAAACTATTTCATACATGACTTAGACAATCTTGTCCAAAACTCTGGTCTGTCTCTTACATTCTTAATTGCCTGTTTCTGTTTTTTTTATAGCAACACAATACTTTTCACACTCTTCGCACACTATTCAAATAACGCTCCAAAGGGAATGTTAGCACAGGGTGTTCAAAGTAACACTGCTTTTATGTAGAGAGGAGGGCTGTAAGTAAGCAAAAAAAGTTGGAACACATACAGGAATTGGTAGCACAAACTTTTAAGGCTTGATCAACTTCCATTGCAAAAAAAAACAAACAGAAATAGCATTATACTGTTAAACTATTTCTTGTTCCCTGAAAATGGCCTTTTTATATTTTTTCTTTTTCAGTTTTGGGTTCTCATGACTTTAACCACTGGCAGTTCACCACTTACCTTTGTACCATTTCAAGCTATTTGAACTGCTTGAATTTCAATTGAAAAAATAAAGAAATTCTACAACTTTTGACTGGTAGTGTACTGTATATAGAAATAGTATTTGTTATTAGTGAATCAATTCATGCAGCTTGACACAAAAACCAATCATTTAGTCGACATAATCAACAATATAGTCACTTGAAATTATTCAGCAGCAACAACTAAGACTTAAGTCACTAAAAGCAGAAAGATACCAAATACCAAAAACAAGGCTACTGATAAACGTCTAGGAACATAATTTATATAGAAAAAATGGCATATATGACTCACATTTTTTATGTTCAAGTCCATGATTTATTAACAGCTTGTGGTATCATCTTGGAGCTTGCTGGGTTCAGCCAACACGTTAGCCTGCTGGCTAACTGACAGGATATGTACCTCAATCGTTCAAGACCGCTGTTATCAAGCCTTTACTTAAGAAAGCGACTCTTGATCCAG
>JAOXYM010000026.1:11868064-11889799 GCA_028567055.1 Leptatherina wallacei
ATAACTAAATTTAGACATGTATATACGTAATAAAAATCTTAATTCTTACTGCAGTGTTAGAAATACACAAATATTAATTGCGATAATATTACTAATATAAACAATATCAATGACAGCAATAATGATAATATTAATAATAATGTCATAATTTGCAATAATACTACAGTATTATTGCATTTTGTGGATGCCTCTAAAGTTTTTTGAAAGTTAAATCATTGTAAATCGTTTACCAAAAGTAAAAGTGTGCAGTATGACATCATATTTTAATCTAAAGAAAGTGTTGTCATGATTGTCAGGACCAAGGAGGACCAGAAGTTCAAATTTCCTTCATTTTATTTAGCAGACCAAGTGTTAACAAAGTCAAATATTTAGGTCATATAATCAGAAATTATTTGTGGTGGTGACGACGACGACGACGACGACGACGACGACGATGATGATGAATAACGAAACTTGTATGAAATGTAGAGGAGACCCCAGGAAGAACAGCAACTGATTTTTCAGTCACTTATGGGGATTTTTATAAATTAAATTAAATGTCCACCGGCAGGACTGTAAACTGTATGCACAAGCAAATATGCTGGATGATGTGAAAATAGCCCTTTTTAGAGCATTCTGTGCTGTAAAGCTAAAATGAAAAAGCCTCAGGCAGCATTTCATGATGTGTTGAGAATGCATTTTTCCCTTCCAAGATGGCCACATTCTTGTATGAAACAATGTACCTACCTTTCATGCTGTATTAAAGCATTGTATGAATTCATGTGCTGATTGATGGATTTTTACAATAGTAATACAAGGTATTGCTCCTGTTTTAGGAAGCACTATTCCCATCTGCTCCTACGGAGATTGTTATAATCTTTCATAGGAGATTTTAATTGTTGTTTTTATTGCAGATATGGACCGATGTCTGAAATAAAAAATAAAAAAAGATAATAATGATAATTAAGGTAATGAAGAGCATTTTTCCTTCTTTTTTTGTCAGTATACCACTAACTATTGCACAAATACTAAATAGGGGATGACATTCACAGACTCTTGAAAGAAAACATCAAAATCAAAATAGAGGGCACAATTTAAGGGGGTTACTAAAGTCAAACAGACTTAACTTTATTAGTAGACTACAAATGTTCATAAGAACACAAAAGATGGGTTTTATGACAAAAATGGAAATAAAAAGAGGATGACCTTGTAATAGTCTAAAAGAGAACAATGTTGTCATGGCAGTTCTCTTAAGGCACAGTTGAAAACAAGACCCAACCAAAACATTACTTATTTCTGAATCCAAAGAACACTGGTGAACAGACAAGGCTTCTCATTTAGTAATCCATATACAAAGGCAAAGATTTAAAAAAATCCTAACTTTTAAGCGACTTCAAAACTAAAACGTAACTGACAGAAAGAGAAATGTTTGACAAAAACAGATCTGGACAAAAAATGAAGAAAAATCTTGGAGAGTTCAGCTGGGGGTGAAAAGGTAAGTGGAAACAGGCGAGCAAGTGAAAGGACCAAGGTTACAGCTGATATCAGCAAAAGTAGAAGAACACTGGTTGAAATGGAAATTAATTCAGTATCCGTTAAGTAAATTGCTTTGCGAAATTCGATAATAGCAGCAGCAACATCTCAAAAAAAGTTATGTTTTCATCATTGTATTTGATCGGTTTGAAATAATAGAATAGCTTGCTAAGCTATTGTTTTGCTAGCAAGATCAAGCAAGAAATTTAACTAATGTCCTAGCTCACCCTTCTGAGTTTGTGATACACATATTACCTTTAGCCTTTCACAATAATATTTAGAGTAGTAAATCAATATAATCAAGACTCAACTCAATTTTGATCTTAGTGGTATTATCTATGTAGTTTTCACAGCAAAGACATGGATGTTCACGGGGGTATGTAAAACGGAAAAACTTTTGGGTGGGTGCAAGGGTAGAAATCCAGATAGCAAAAAATGTTTGGCCCAAATTTGGTCCTGACTTTCTAGCCAACAAAATACTTGCCGTAATCAATTTCCAGGGTAACAACTGGCAATGTGGACTTGCATGTGGCCCACAGGAAACTTGCCATATTCCAAGCCAGTCTGGCAACTGATATCTGGTCCACTTCTGGCCCACACAACACTTGCTAAAGCTGTAATTGAGCCGTAAGTGTCAAAAGTAGCCTAGAATTGGCCCAAACATGTCTGCTACCTGGGGAATAAGCTGTATGTATGGAATTAAGGACATCATATAGGTGTATATGCTCTGTAAGCATGAGCTTGAATGGAATATCCAATCAAAATAAATGTGGCCAGCATTCAAGAGCAGTGTGTGGTTGAGCACAACCAAGGAAGCGTAGCCCTCCGACAGTATTGGCATTTTTTCTCTGGTATACTTTAGTGTAGCCAGGTACAAGACAGTTAACTTTAACATTCCTTCTTTTTCCTTTATCCCCCTCCAATGTTGAAATTTTTTCATCGTGAAAGTTGGTTTAAATGGTTGAGCTGAAAGCTGACATTGACTCTGACCCAGCTGTAGACAGCATTTAAAAATCCCCACCTACACATCCATCCAGAGACAGAGAACAGTGGGATAAATCAAAGAAAAGGAAGACATTACTAAACACCAGAACACAAACACATGTAAAATAAATAAATAAACCCATTGAAAAAAGATATGTAACACGGATGTTTTCATTTCATGTAGAATTACAGTCAAAGCAAATGAGAACCCTTCAGACTAGGGGCCACTCCAGTCCTCTCAAGCCATCATCCTGCAAGTATGAAATGTTTCCCTATTTCAACACACCTTATTCAAATTAATGAGTCACTCGGCAAAACTTGATAAGTTGTTGGTTCTATTTATTGGAATGAGGTAGGTTAGAGCAGAGAAACATCTGAAACCTGCAGGACTGCAAGGCTAAAGGATCAGAGATGCCTACCCCTGGCCTAAATCCACCACAGATGTGACTTCTTGTGAAGTATGAAATAACTGGGTGAGAAAACCAACAAATGTCTCCGTCTTTGGATGGTATGTAGCAGCCTTAAGAATAAATCTGTCCCCTTGTGTTACTGTAGTTACAGTCTTGTCCTCTGGGAGTAAGTGGGAGGTTCAGGACTGGCTCTGAATAAATAGTCCTCAGAGCACCGAGGGTAAACATACAACCACTGGCAATGGTAAAATACTTTATTGGCTTGTTTTAGTATATTAAAATGCTACTTTTTGGTGTAGTTAAGGTACCATTGTGGCTGAGTTTGAATGGAATTTCTTACGTGCAATGGACTGAAGTTTGTGAGTTAAATTCAAGCAAAATATAACTTATACAAAAGCTTAATGTGTTATACAATGCTTGGTCTTCTCTTTTTGTTACCATCCAAAGCTTTAAAATGATTTCAAACTTGACTGGAGCTTCAAACTACCAAACTAAACACGCATGAAAAAAAAAACACCTTTTTGCATCTGTTGGGTTTATTCTACTTTGAAACTAATCAAATCAAATCCCACCATGAACATTTAATGTAAATATAATGTCTTATGTGAATCATTGTAGTTTCTAGCTCATCACAAACAAAATGAACAAAGTTGTTGCCTGCAGTATTACAAGAGCTCTATTCTTTGCTCTGTGTTATTGGATGGTTGGAGATCAGCATTCTACAAGGCTCCTCAGTGAGATAGAAGGCTGTTGATGGAGTATAGCTCTTGTGTTCACTTGTGGTAGACTCCATTACTTCTCCATATATAGATGGCAGTGGGGAGAGGATCCCCAGCAAATTTGATCAGCGAGATTACAAACCCCCACGTACTAGATCATTTAAACCTCATCTCTGTTGCCTGCGAGGACCACAATACATTACTCCCTCCATGCAGTGCATCTATCAGTCCTGCTTCATCTCGCTGCTGCAGGTCTTGGAAGATCAGATGAGGGAGGAGCACGGTGACAAAACAGGGATCCTTGCTTGTCGGGGTCAGGAGTCTGTAAGGCACAGCCGGTGCTGTTCAAATGACACCTTGAATGGGTGCAGATCCATCATGCGGTAGTAGCAATAGGCAGGGAGAGAAGGCCTTAATGGAGGTTATTTATGATGATAGGCTGCCATATAAGTATCTTAGAGGCATCTGAAAGTGCTATGTTCTGGTTACAGGACACATCTACAGCTGTAACTGGGGTCTCTAACTGGATTTATGAACTGAAATCAACAAAACTGTTCATAGATATATCAGAACTTGATGTATTTTCTTGAAATTCAGATAAATTCAGAGGGATATTTTGTGTTAAACATGCTTTAAGGATTCCACCCTAGGTTAATCCAGTAACTGGGCCAAAATACTGTAGGAATCCCTCCGGTTAAAGTAATACATTTGTTATTGGCTAAACCAGACTGCATATCTATAAAAATGCTGCCAACAAGAAGAACACTCAGATTTGATGCCTTTGCATATTGTAGTATGACATTACAGAGACAGTAGAGAAACCCAGTCTTCCTTTTCTTCCCAAGGCCAGCCAAGAGAGATAATCCCCTCCAGTGTGTCCTAGGTCTTCCCTGGGGCCTCCTCCCTGGGGGACATGCCCAGAACACCTTGCTAGGGAGGCGTCCAGGAGGCATCCCAACCAGATGACCAAGTCACGCCATCTGAACCCCCTCAATGTGGATAAGCAGTGGCTCAACCATGAGGCCCTCACAGATGACAGAGTTTCTCACCTTATCTCTCAGGGAAAGCCCAGACACCCTGGGGAAGAAACTCATTTCAGCTCTTGTATCCACAGTTACCTACAGTCTGTGTCCATAGGAAGGGGTAGAAAAGTAAATCATTTCTATTTGTTTTGTTTTTAATTGCAGCTCAGAGGACAAGTTCAATGTCAAGTTTAAGAACCATGATTTAGTTTCTAAGTATATTTTTGAACTTTAACAAATCTCTCCTCCTCCATATTGTAAATACTTTTGATTCAAGACAACTCAGAGAAGAAAATAATTGCACTATCCTATCTGATCATTTGTTCTACAATATCATACATTTCAAACAAGAGCCCTGTGAAGTGATTACACAATATCATAGCCATATCATTACAGCAGTTTACCCATGACTTTAAAGTCTACAGTGCACTTCCTTGCATCCTCATTTATACAACAACAGATGTGATGGGTATTTGTTGAGAAAAGCGATGCCCACCACACCAGAACATTTTAATATGAGTGCTCTCAAAAAACCCAGAGGGTCCTCCAAACACTGAAGATTGACTTGCCTTTATCTAAAAGCTTGACCTAAGCTCACATCTACCACCTAGTGCCTCAGTCCACTCATTTGCATGTTGGCTTAGTTTCAGCTTTAATACTACAAAAAGAAAAAAAAATGTCCAGGGGATCTAAAAGAGTGGGAATTAGATAACCGCCCTCAATTATTCATTTATTTGCTGAAACGCGTGTCCAGATTTGTAACCACTTCATCAGCTTGACCTCTCTTTGAAAGCACCTGTGCTAACAATTTACTTTAGTGTTAACATTATCCCCACACTTAAATCCCATCCTCTGACTTCTGCTGTTTTTAATTTATATGGAACAACCTTGATGTATACAGCAGCATAAGAAGAAGGGGGGGAAAAAGAATAATTCAGCTTTGCCACCCTCAGCCCATCCTCTGGAGAAACAATTATCATTTTTTACTGTGACTTTTAAGAGCTGCTTGAGGGCTGAGCAGAAACAATGACAAGGACATCTCTATGTTTATGGAAGTGCGTGAATATTATATTTGCTCCCTGCTGAGAAGTTGGACTATCAGGCTGATTCGCCTGCCACACTCAGGCTCGCTATGCCTGCCTTTTGTTCCCCACATCTCCAAACATTTTCTTTGCAGCTGCTTGAGTTAATGCTGTCATTAGACTACTGGATCCTGTAGCCAAATTATAATGTGATCTCCCGCATCATCTGTTCTTCTCCTCCCTCAGAGATGATGAATAGCTTAAGGTCAGACTATCAAATTAGTGACTCCCATTACTCCCTAGACACTAATGGCATCTTTATGAAAGGAAAGATATGTAATCTCTCCAAAAGCCTTTTGGAGACCAAACATTTTGTCTGTAGATGAAATGTGAGTGCAGGCCTTGGTGAATTGTTAAATGGATTGGTAAGGGGCCTGGTGTGTGCCTGCAAGTGCCGAACTCTGTTTCATTCTTTCTGCCCTCGCAGACAGCGCAATGTTTTTAATTCATCTTGCTGCGGCCATATTTGTCTGTTAGTTTGCGTGTCATTGCGCCGTCAATTATAACTGCAGAAAGGTCAAATATGGCAGACAGAGTAACACAGCAACCACAATTAATAAAATGAGGGCCATCAAACTCCCACTAAAATGTTCACATAAAAGTGCTTTATGTTTCCACAATGTAACCCAACTAAAATACGAGGAAATGCTTGTGTATGATTCACGTAATCGTGAAGGGGAGTTGAGACGTTGTGTATTGCATTTTAATTCATTGTTAATGTTGTAATGAAAGACAAAAAAAATCAATTACTTTTTTCATATTTATTGTAGAAGGTTTTATGACTATGTAGCCTTAGCTTATTCTGGTATCCAAATACTATTTAACAATAAAGAAGCTACATTATTAGCTTATATGGAGGCAATATATGTCATTCTAAACACTTTATCACTCCAAATTATCTCTACGTCATTAATTCAACCACTGGAACCTGTAGAATGTTGAAAATCAAACATAGTAAAAAATACATTGGAGATAAAGTATATTTTCATTTCATTATTGATGATGTCATGGTGACATCATGTGGAGTTTAAAAAAACAGTCCATTGAGGATCTGGTAGCATATCGAAAAAGCATCCTTACTATGTTTTAAACCTAAACCAAGAAGTTCACATTTTAAACCCAGAGGAAACATCAGTAGCTCAGTGGATAGAATTATCTTTCAATCGGAAGGTAACTTAGTAACTTCAGTTACCAACTTCCAGAGGTTACCACTCAAAGTGTGCCAAAGCAACAAACTGAACCTCAATATTGTTATGGGTTAAAAGATTTACCAATGATACAAGTATATGTATAACCAGATCCCTTACACACGGTTCATTACCAGTTTAAATGTTTAGTCTTTGTGTGATGCTCATCTATAAGTGATCCTGTGATAAATTGACTCATTTATTGAGACTGGCCAGGGAGTTCATCATGGACTGCTACCTCTTCTATTTTCCGGATCATGTGAAAATTCGCTGGACAAAGGAGGGCCCAGGTGGGGGTTGAACCCCAGCTTCCCAGGTGAGAGTCATGTGTGCTGACCAGTCAGCCAAAGGGGCCAAAGGGGCAGTCCTGTGGCCAAGTAGTCAGGGTGCATGATCAATCGGAGGCATGGTGACAGGACCTCAACTGTCACACTAAGTATTGAAATATTTCTACAAAAATGGAAGACACAGGCCAATAAATCAACTGTGCCCTCCCCTGGTGTCTCTTACTGATCTCATAGCTGATCATTTGTATCACTATCTGCAGAGACAGATCAATAGTGACAATTGTGCATCAACTTGGTTTTTATTTCCACTTCTACACTATTATGCCTTACTTTGTGTTGGCCTGCCACATGAATCCCAATAAAATACATCAAGTTTGTGATTGTGACATGAAAAAAATGTGAAAAAGTCAAGGGTTATCAGTATTTTCTCAAGGAACTGTATGTGAGAGGCACAATACACCAGTAACTATGTTAAAAATCACAAACATTGTTTTTCTAACTATTATATGTAGCAGTGTTTTTTTTTATTTTTTATTTCCTGGGAACTCATTTCTTATAGTTTGACTCATCTCGTGCTTGAGGAATTAACTGAGAGACAAGGTGAATCAAAGCAGACTTGGTTTAGAGGTTTGCCTTCCTAACTTCTGTTTCTGTTTTGGATTCTGAATGTTATTCAAGCAAAATTGAGCTGTCAAACAAGAAGTCATGTCTGTTGTAGAATCAGGCACGCTGCATTAAATGCAGTTAAATTTTTCTGCCATCTGAGGAGCCAACACAGGGCGACTTGATCTCGACTGGGACTGAAATCAAATCGCTTTGCTTCAGTGGCAGACCCCCCTGGACAGCCGCAATGAAAGTCCATCACTGGGTCACAGCCTCAATCTGTCACTGTCTGCTGCCGCTGCTGCACTCAAGAACAAGTCCAAAGAGAAGACAGGGAAGTCTTTTGACTGCAGGACGGCAGTTCCCTTTCCGAGTCAGATATTTGTTAAATAAAATGTTATTCTTTTCAAATATCTTTTATTTGGTTGTCATTAAAATCAATACCAGTCCATATACCAAAAAGGTTTAGCCATAAGCATGCTTTAAGGCAATCTGTGCATCAGCTCAGTTTTACATGGAGGTAATTTGGTTTTTGATTTTTCTTTTTTGGTTATGAATTTCACTGCTATATCACCAGCAAATCTTACGGCCTGTGCTGCCCAGGAGGCTGATATGATGAGGCAAAAGCTTCGGCAAAACTGCAGTTTAACAACTTTGTTCATCCTCCACGAGCTGCAGTGGAGGTCCAGGTTATAACCTCAATCGCCCACTCTGAGGATGGAGATAGACCGTGTTCACTTTCTATTCAGCCAGCTCTAATGTGCTATGAATGTAAACTGAATCTCTAAAGACCAGCAATCGTTGATAAAAGAGTGAATACAGACCGAATGTACATCTTACAAATATAATTATCACTTGGTATTTGCTTTAACCCAATTTCTTTGGCTTGGTGGGGATGGTTTTATTTGTACACTGGACTCAGCAACTGTAGATAGAAGGCATTTCACTTATGTCTGTGTCTTCATTTAGGCTTTCTTAATGATTATTTTTGCCCAGAGGATAGGATTAGCTGTAACGGGGTTGAATTCAGTTACCTCCAAGGGACAGAAAGGCTCTTTTTGGGATTTAGCCAAAGACTCTTCTCTTGGTTCTGCAACCATTTTGTGACCTTACAAGAGCTGACAGCCACCCAATATGATTGTCAGGTATCGTTCAGTTCTTTTTTCTGAAAGAATAGACAGTACTTTCTCCTGGGGACAATGGAGCCGGATGTGGGGGCTGTGTGTCTCATAACATGTAGCTTGCCTGTCATATCATCTTACAGCTGTTTGTTCTCTTGTTCCTCCATCCTTGAATGAAAACTAAAATGTAAAAGAAATGTTTGTCGGCTACTGATTATATCGAAAATGACAGCATTTAAGAAGATAGAATATTAAGTATAAAAACAAGAAAGAAAATTTCTTCTAATAGGATCTTAAGTAAATCTGTACTGTTCTGATGATCACAGCTACTTGTACATATGCAGGCCGTCAAATTCTCTAAGAGGCAATTACCTTGTAGGTTGTTTGATGCCAAATTGTTTTTCACCTTTCTTTTTTAACCCACTCCTCTAACATTTATCTACACAGGATGAAAAGACTAATGTGATCATCTTTGCCGAAGGGGGCAAAACAAAAAAGGAAAAATATGTCTAGGCATTGTTGCATACCACAGATCCTCTGACACAAGTGAAAAGACAAGAACAAAAATAAAAGGCATGTTTGTAGTGCTAAACATCTTCCTTTTTCTGTCTCAAAAGTCTTCCTGCATTTAAATATCAGTCCCTTGACCCAACTTGGCTTTTAGGTGGAACATGTGGGTCTGCGATATGACAAACATTCCACTCATGCCGGATGCTCGAAGCTAGACGGCTTCCTATTAGGAAAGCATTTGGAGTCTGAGTTAAAAATCTAAAGTGTGCCTCAGTGATTTAATTAGGGGATTGCAAATATGGAGGCAGGTTGGTTTGAGGATGACAGACTCATAAGTCAATACTTGTGCTGCCCGTTGGCCTCCAGTCCCAAAGACAAAGTAAGAACTCATGTGATCATCCAGTCAAATTTGGAAAATTCCACATAACCTATCATGCAGATTAAATTCAGCAATGCACAAAAGTCTTGGACTACCCCTCCTTTATTTCTTATACCTCCAAGGATACAGACTTTCTTGTAATGTTTAAAAGTGGTCTCACTGAACAGGTTTCCAAGCTTTCTGTACATTTTTCAAAGGTTTTCAATCCTTTCAATCAGTGTGTCAACATAAATTTCAACTTAAACTATTTTCAACAGGATCTTTAGGCATTTTCTAACCAACCAAAATGTCTCATACTGATGAGGGCACTGGACAAGTGTAGGACGAAAAAAAGAAATGACAAACCTAAGAATAAGTGGGGAAAAGCTCTGTTCAGCTGATGAATGTAATTGTAAGAGTGTTGCCCTTGAGGTAATAAATTGGCCAAAAAATACACTGAAGACCTTACACAGGACCTAAGAGATACATCTGGACCTTCAACTGATCAGTTTATTGGAGCCTAAAAAGGAAATGGTGTACATGAAATGGAATCTGTCAAGAAGACATTCTTAAGAAAAGGCTGAGGTATGCCAAATGACACAATAGCTACACTGAAAATCAGTGGCAACAGTTCTTGTGAAGTGATGAATCATTCCCATAGCCTGGACACCAACATTACTGAAGCAGTGTGGAATATTCTTGACAGAGAATGGAAGAAAAGGCACCCAACATCCAAATAAGAGCTTTGGAAAGTCCTTTAGTGAGCAAATAAGCAGAAAACTTGTCAAGGAAAGTTCAGGCTATTTTGAAGAATAGAGAGCAACATGCATAACAAATATCAATTTCAGCTTGTCAGAATTAAAGAAACACTTTTATTTGTCTTATTTATTGTGTTTCTATCCAGATTTTAATACAATTCTTCTCTTTTTCTGGCAATTAAGAAATAAGAGGTGGCTCAAAATGTGTGGTCACTTAAATTTGATCATTTTCTTAAATAATTACTGAATTTCCCCACTTGAAACTTATTTTAAGACCTTGAGTCATAACCATGAGACATTTTAAATCTTTTGAAACTCATCCTTGATTAACAGACTTTCCACAGGGGCTCATTTACAGGACAATGATTTACTCATGGGTGTCCAAAGCCAACAGATGTTACCAACTAAAACTGGCTTGAAAAGAAAGAAAGATACTTGAATCCTCACAGGGAAAAAATCATGCTTAATTTCTTCTCCTTTCTCTAAGAGTCTCCAGTCCTTAAAGCTTTTGTGGCAGAAAAGTCTGTTAATATCCATTATACAGACAGAGTACACGCTGACAAGTCCGAAAGATATCTGCCAAAGGAACTTTCAGGGGTTTTGTTTTGTGAGTTTGCTCTTTTTTTCGGTTTCTGTATGAGACCGTTTCTGTATGCAGTGTGATGGCAGGCTCGAATGTAGCTCCAATTAAATGGGTTGCCTAAAGGGAAGAGCAGTGAGGCTTACATGAGCATCTGCTCCTTTTTGATGTAGTTGCTGACCTCACACCGTCTGCCCTTCTGGGGAATTATTTATAATTAAAATGTATAAACAATAAAACATAAAAAAGTACAACTCCATCTTCAAAACAATTAGATTGTGTCTGTATGAAGGACAGTCTATATAACAAACATGTGATGTATTGCAAGAAAATTAGGTAGATTTCATTATCGATGCATCAGCAAGGTAAAGCAGAAGAGACATTGAATCCTAGTCTTCCTGTTTCACATTCATTGGTATGGCAGACTGGAACTGATACACACTGTGGGATCAACTTGACAAGCTTAAATGATCAATTTAAAAGTTTAGCTTTCTCAGTGGCTCATTTGAATCTGATGAGCAATTCAAATGATAAGAATGAAGGTGACATATATTAGATCACAGAGAGTGAAGAGTCCAAAAGGACTTCAAGTGAATACTGATGTGGCAGAAGACGAAACAAACCAAGACATACTGATGGTGTTTGTAGTAAAGCTAAAAAGAAATTCAAAGTTCTTACATATCAGGGCATTTGGACTTTACCAGGCCTTAAAATTAGGTATATGCCACCTCAGACGAACAGCAACACATGACATTTCACTGTCAGAATTTATTAGATTTTTAATTTTTTTTTAAAGCCCAAATGATCATCCCTCCACTGTCATGCTTAACCATGGGTACATGCCTTAAACATTTAATTTATTACCAAGAACAGTAAAAATATGCTGATGATAGTCCAACGTCATGCAGAGCCTTGAGGAGCATGTTTTGGCTGACATGTTTGGTTGGCTGGCATCAGTGACAAGTGCCTCTGGATTGGCAGACAGGGGGGAGTGACTCTCCTAATCAAGAAGAGGGACCGGAGGGTGTGTTCCAACTACAGAAGGATTGCACTCCTTAATCTTTTTGGTAGGGTCTATTTGGGGGTCCTGGAAAGGAGGTTCCATTGGACAGTCAAACCTCAGATTCAGGAAGAGCGGAGGGGCTTTCTATTGTGACTAAAGGGTGAAATGAGGATTCAAGTATGGAAACAGAGCTAAGTACAAGTAAAAATAACAAAAACAGGCTAGAGCTGTGCAAAGGAATGGAGTGGCTATGACAGACAGGCGATCAACAGTAGACAGGTCTGGACTCCTGAGAAAAACAGACAATGGTTAACTAAAAAAAACTCAGGGACATAACTGGACTGGGACTGAATCAAAATAATTTTAGATTGGCCAAGTGCTATTAACACTGAGTAAACCAAAAATCTGGCAATGACTGGAAGGAGCAAGGACCAAGCAGGAATAAATACTGCCTTTGATTGACAGATGTATAGATCTTGGTTGCCAGAGAGACAGAGAGGTGTCCCAATCACAGTCACACACGCCAGAGCAGGGACATGGACTACAACATTTTTGTCCTGGTTGTGGAACAGTGGACCAGCTCTGCACTTTCAGCAGGACCCAGGAGGGTACGTGGGAGTTCACCCAACCAATCATCATATTCTTTGTGGATTTCAAGAAGGCATCTTACCATGTCCTTTGAGGAGTCCTTTGGGTGTGCTTCGGAAGAACTGGGGAAGAGAACTTTTGATAAGGGCCTTTCAGTCCCTGTACAAATGGTGCCAGAGCCTGGTCTACATTGCCAGCAGTACGTTGGATCCGTTTCTGGTGAGGGTTGGACTTTCCCAAGGCTGCCCATTGTCAGACAGAATTTCTAGGCAAGGCAAGTTTATTAGTGTGGCACATTTCATTAACTAAACAACTCTAAGTGCTTTACAACAAGCATTAAAAAGCTTTACAGCAAGGGGAAAAGGCAGCTGTAAAGCCATATTAAAAATAATTAAAGAAATGAAAAACAAAAGAATTCAAACAAGCTAAAACAAGAAATTGAAATTGGCTCAATTTTTACTGGCTTTTTAAACATACAGGAGCAAAACTGATAATGACACTTGGTGTATTGAGTCATCCCTGAAATCATAATTTCACTCTCAATCATGGGCTGAAATAAAGATCTCTGAATTTTTAAGCCTGTAGTTCATTGATATTCTGGTTCTTGATCTTTGGATGTCAGTAAAGCCACAATTTAACTGAAGATAGCTGAAATTCTTTAATACTAACTTAAATTTACTCTATTTAATACACAATGTGATTTCATCCTATTGGTGTCAATATTATGTACCCTTGTATCATAGAGTTCCATGTGCCTGAGGTTTTTATATTTACAGATCTTGCCCCCTTGATCAATGGGAATTCTAACATTACGACAATAATTCATACAATCCATTTTACATTTACAAACCAAAGTATGTGAACTAAGTGGTAGCATAGTGGTGGCATCCAAATGCCTCCATGCTGAGTGTAACAGCCGAATGTTTGCTTGGCCTTGTATACATTATGCAATCAAATGGAGGTGTATGGACAATGTTAATGAAGGCAACTGCATTTGAGTGTGGGTCTCCTGCTTGGGCAAACAAACATCTGCTAGTCAGCTAAAAAGGAAAAAACAAGAAAGCCAAGTAACACATACAAGCTTTTCAGGTTTCAGTGTTTGCCTCAGTTCTGTCGTCCTTGCTGACTCCATCGTGACTCACAAAATAAATTAGTCTTGTATCCGGCATGGGTATGAGTGTAGATTAGTAATGTGTTTGAGAAATTCATGGAAGGGAGGGAACTCCATTACACAGGCTGCAGGGCATGTGTTATTTCTTCTGACAAAAAAGACCCCATTTACTTAATAGCATATAGCACAAGAAACTACTTATACTGTGGTACTTTTCACCAGTTTTCTATATCTTTTATCCATACTGCACTGTACATGTAGTGATTAGATTGCTTATCGCCAATTAGTGCAAATATGTGGTTTGAAGCTTATAATTGGTTTGGATTGAATTTAAATCCTGTTCCAAAGATCTGATCTGTGTTTGCTTATCTGAATGACTGAGTTTAAAGAGTCTAGAAAGATAATGCTTTAACCTTTCACAGTCTGAGGTTTCCCTACTGGGGAACATGGAGATCACAAGAAATTCCAAACTGTGCCAAAATGGCCATCTTGGATACCTCATCTGAACTGTCCGGACAAAAACCTCTCTAATTTTTTTTACTTCTCTTTATCAGAGTAGGCCTTTTAATCAAGCAGTCAATCAAACTTTATTTCCAAAGCACTTTTTATAGAGTGTGCTTTCCATCGTTTAAAAAACAAGAGAGCAATGGCAACAAACAAATACAGCAATTGCAGACATTTTGTTGACATATTGTATTGTAATTTGATGAAGGTTTAGAGACACAACTGCATCATTCCACAGAAATATTCATAGTCATTCTGTAGTGTTATTTTTAGGTGAGTCTGAACTTCTTTCATTTGTGCTATATGCCATCTTCAATCAATCATTAAGCAGTAACTTACAGATATTTGCCATATAAATCTCAGGAGGGTTCCCTTTACTACAACTTCAAAATAATTCAAATAAACCTTGTTGTTGCAGATGAATTAATGGGTTAACTTAGATTCAGGAGCAGGGCGACCTCTCAAGCACACCTTTAATCACCTGTGAGCCTTTTATACTCTGTTGACTTTATCAACTGCGTTCATCTCATTCACTTGACTGACTAACCATGCCTCATTCCTAACAGTTGGCTTGCGTTCCCTCTCAGCATTGACTCACCTTTGCTCGCTCATGGATTCTAATTCGGCGTCACTGATCAATCCGTCCGATTCAAGCAACGTGTTTGAGGGTGACTCTTGGCAGGCTGCCACAGTCTTTCAGCACTCCAGCCACAGCCTGGCACCTCACTGTACAGAGCTGTGCGGGACTACTTTTTCAATCCCGCGCCTGCCCACTCCTGGTAAAATTCTGAACTTTACCGCACGCTCCCGCAGCTTGTCTCAATCACTCCCACCCACTCCTGCAATATTTGCGTCCAAACCCGCCTGCTCCCATATGTATAAGTTTATATGCAACTTTTAGTAAAACTGTTTTATTAGTTGGCCAATGTGTACTCCCTGAGGAAGCTCCAATCTTTCAGTGAATGCACCTAGATTCTGAAGATGTTCTTCCAGTCTGTGGTGGTGAGTGTCATCATGTATGCTGTGGTGTGCTCGGGGAGTGGCGTCAGCTCAAGGAGTTTCCAACAGATTCAATAAACCGATTCATAAGACTGGTAAAATCTTTGGACATAACCTAAAGACAATCAGAGACAGGAGATCTCTGAACAAATTGGTTTCCATCATGGATATTTATTCACATCAAAGTTCAGGAATCAGTTCATTCCTTCCATTCACGATAATGATTTACGATAACCTTTTCATGTGTGAGGTGATCATACCTCTCCACTGCTCAGTTTCATCCATAAATCTCTTCCTCTCTATATACTCTATATACCATTTTCAATTCAAAGTTACCATATTGCACATCATTGTACCACAAAGTCTTCCTGCATTGTATTACTCTTATATCTTTTAAATTTTCTTGAATCTCCTCAATTCTAATTCAATTTCCCTTGGGATCAATAAAGTATCCATCCATCCATCCATCCATCTATCCATCTATCTATCTGCTTCTTTCTCATGCGTATTACAAACAACTTTTCTCATGGGAGTAATAAAGTATATCTATCTCTTGCAATGGTTTAGATCCATAGACTATTTTTGTCAGTTCTTCAGTTGTATCATTTGCTCAGTCTCTGTCAAATGAGTTACATTGATGTAAGAGTGTCCAATTTGCATTATGTTTAAAAATATAGGATGCAATAATAAATGTTTGAAATCAAGAGGGGGCAACATATTTTATTACACCAACATAATTTAAAGTTCCCCGTGTAGAGACCTGATTCCTACAGTCAGCTACTGTATGTTTTATGTTTTGACTCTGTTATTGAAAAAGATGATTTACCAAAATATACACATACTCAGGGTTATCCTTTAGCCTTACCCATACTGTAATTTGTGATTTATCTGCTTATTTTATAAAGATGCTTAGTTAAACAGAGTACTGCTGGTCATCCTATTCTCTAGCCAAGGTAAGATAGCCTTGGTTAGCCTAAAGCCTGATAACCCTTTTAAATATTGGCAAAGTAAATAACCTTGTACTTCAATTGGCTCGGTGGGAAGTGCAAAGCACACAGACTGACTCAAACGTGCCAGCTTTTTCCTTTCTGGTATTCTTTAAATCTCATCATGAAAGTTATCCCCTTGCTTTATTTTAACATCTTGCAGGCATTGCTGGTAGATGAAACTTATGAAAAGGTCAGACTGAAAGCTTGAAGATCAACCAGGCTTCACATTGATTTCAGCTCACTGATGGTTTAAAAAAAAAAAGTACTTTGATAGAGCCAGAGCAGTTTCCGCAGTTACTCCTCTGTCTCCTACTCATCTTCACCACATAAAGGAGGGATGAAGGGCACAGAGCAGGACAGAATCAGTACAGTGACTGAAAGAGAGAAAAAAAAACTTGCTTTGATCAAGGATTCAGATTATCTATATTCCACAAACCTGCATTTATGACACTGAATCATTCTGCTGCCAAAACACAACCTGCTGATCCAGAAAAAAAACTGATCCAGGAAACTAATTGGGACACCTCATTTCTTCAGATGAGTGCACCATTTCTTTTCTTTTCTTTTTTTAAATCATTCCAATTTAAAATTTACATTATAATCTCAAACCACAATGACAAGAAGGATTAATGTCAGCAGAATAACTGAAGTAATGGATTTTGGGGCTGGATTGCTTAGTAAGCCCTTAATTTGAGTTCCTAAAGTTAGACTTCATTTTGGTCTAACTGTTAGAATATAAAAAAAAAAAAAAATCACACTACTTAATGAGGCACACAGCTCATTCTTGTGGTCTTGTTTCATCAGTTGCTCTATATTTTAGATTTGATTAATAACTCGCTGCAACTCCAGATTGTTTTATGCAACCACACCGTGGCTGAGCATACATGATATTCCCTCAACCCTTTAAAAATTATCTCCCCCTTTTTGTGGGAGGGTGATAGAAATACAATAATGACCTGTTTAAATGGGGAAAAGAATAGGAAAAAAAGTTCCAAGTAGCAGAAATGGTCATCCCTTTTGTTTAAAAAACATTTTCAGCTTTCAATTTCAAGTCCTTCTGTGTTTGACCACCCAGTTATCTCCTTCATAACAAATAGAAGAGATAAAATATTTTATTGATCCCACTAGGGAATTATTTTGCCACAAGATCAGACCATTCAGCCAAAAAACGGTACAGTTAGAAAACATAAAAGAATTCCAAGACCCCAAAAGGCAGAAAAAAAGAAAAAAAAAAGAAAAGAAACAACTTGAAACCAGTTAGACACAAAAGTTTGACTTCAAATATCTAACAGCTGTGGGAATAAAAGACTGTTGCTCAGAGCACAATGGCATCACTAGTCAGTCGCTCACTGAAAAAGCTTCAGATTCTCTTAAATACTCTGCAATGGCCTTTCAAGTGCAGTAATTTTTTTAGTTTTGACCATAATATATATCCTCTCCACAGTGACTTCAAGTGAGTCTGGTATGAATCCACTCTTGATAAACCTATTCTTATCCTTGACAGATATGCTACCAGCCCAGCAAAGTACAGCATAAAAAAAGGGACACCAGCCAAAACGGCTTGTTAAAAAGACAAAGTTTTGAGCGGATGTCGGAGGATCTGAGTTTCCTTAGAAAAAAATCTAGACTGAACCTTCTTCATTAAAGCATCAGTGTTAACTTGTCCGTTTAGTTTACTGCCAAGATGGACACCAAGATATGACCCAACGATTGCTGCTGTTGATTGTCACTGGGTGGATCTCCTTTTTCTTTCTAAAAAAAAATCAGTTACCAGTACTTTAGTCTTCCCAATATTAAACTTTAAAAAACCAACAGCAGGAGAAAGATAGGACCTGCCTTCTGTAGGACATGTCATTGTCCAAGTTTACTTATGCAGTATTGTCTCACAAATTTTGTACCCGATAAGACAACCAATTTCCCTTAGTCAGCGTTGTAAAGTAAATATAAAAAATAATTAAAAAACTATGCCCAGTGGTGCTTCTGTGTTTTTTTAAAATAACATTGGATAGTTTTTTTCCCAGCCTGACAAACTGAGATGGCGCCAAAAAGGTAGTGTAAAATACCGGCGATGGTTGTGTTATGCAGTCTGTAATTAATTTATTAGCTAAAACATGTGTCCGTATAGTGTTAAAAACATTAGAAAAATGTAAAATCCTGATCCGAACAGAGCTAGCAGTTTTATTAAAGACGGACTACGTAACTTTCCGACCCTAAAACTCCATGTTCCTGAGTTGTTTCATGGTACAGTGACGTTTATTATGCACATTTCTGGAACTGTCACTGCCCAGCAGCAATCGAGGCTGAGAAACCGTATTCACAAATTTTTCTTGCTGACAGCTGCGTGATGTTGATAAGTTTCGCTCTAGCGCTACAAAACAGATAAACACACCAGCTATTTTGAATGAACAATATGACTGATTCAGCTAAGAAATGCAAGAAGACATTAAAGAAATAAAGGGACAAAACGAGAAATAGAACAAGAGTCAAGATAAGACTGTCTTTTACTGGCTGGAGAAAACTCACAATACTGGTGGGATGCAAGACGAAAGCCGAATTAGTGATCAATAGGTAGTGCGTCTTTAAGAATATAATGTCTTGAAGCCTTAAAAAAGTAATAGCATTGTCAACGTCAAAACCTCTTCTACAAGCAAACAGCAGGTGATCCAGGACAATCGTCTCACATCATTTCATTGTGTGAGATCTTAACGCAATAGGTCTTAGGGTAAACTGTTTGACACATTGATCTGTTTAGGAATAGAGACTATAAAGATGCCATCCATCCATCCAATTCAGGGTCTTGTGGAAGTGGGAGCCTTTCCCAGAAATCCACAGGCAAGAGGCAGGGTACACCCAAGACAGGCCACCATTCTATCCCAGACAAGACAAGATGCTTTCCACGTAACTGGGATGTTTGCAGAGCATGGAGATAACAGAAATATTAAATGAGGGACCCATCTGAAAGAAAATACATTTTATGTCAGCCTCTAAAAATCTTTACAGACAGACCCAAAGAGAATGAATGTCCTCACAAAAAGAGACCTGAGTCAATATGGTGGTAGTCCTCTTACTGTACACACATAACTGAAGAGACTGAGGCATTAATGAGCAATTGTGTCTCCACTGGTTTAGCTGAGGTGGAGCAGACAAGCAGCTTTAGATTCCTGGGAATCAATATCACAGAGAACGTATAATGTTCATCCCATAAAAAAACAACTGTGCTTCGTTAGGAAACTCAATAAGGCTAAACAAAGTTTCTTAAACATGCTTTCCAAATAACATAAGATAGCTTGATACTAAAGAAAATAAAAATCTGATGACCCAAATACTCATCATGATGTCTTTAAGGTGTCTGCAGAGCCCAAGTGGACAAGATACAAACAGGAAGTACGTTTATGGAGATTGGGGGGGGGGTAATTCTGCATGTTCTATGGCAGGGCCGCAATCTTCATTAATTTAAGTCAGATGTGTTGGAGCAGGGACACATTGAAAACCTGCAGGACTGCGGCTCTTGCAGGACCAATTAATAAGCCCTGTTCTATGACCAAAAAAAAAAGAAGAGAACTTGGAACAAAGTGGTTAGAAATGGGAGGTTTAAGTAATGCTGAGGGTGATGAGGAAAGTGGATGCAGGTGTGCCTATTGGGAACGGAGAGCAGGTGCTGACTGGTAAGCTGGGGACACAGAAACAAATAACGCAGACCTCTGGGGGATGGAGAAAGGCTTGAAAAATGTGGAGGAAAAGGAACAGAATGAAGAAAAGACGAGGCCCAACAATAACCAATACACAATGAGCGCTTGAAATGAAAATGAGTGCCTGTTATATAGGATGGTCAATGTAGAAATCAGTCAATGAAACTGACCACTTCATCATCAGTCAATTAATCAAATTAATGCAACTGGCTGATAATTCATCATTGTTCACTTCACCTACATTTCATCAACTCTCCTTTAACGATAAATGGCAGCTTTTGTATTGTGCATGATTGATTCAGTGACTGAAAACTGATTAAACCCATTTTTTTTTCACCATGTCAAAACTGTTGGAGTTAACTTTTTCTTTTTTAATTGAAACCCAGTTTTTAATATTTCGATCCCTCAGTGAAAACAACAACCAAACAAGCAGATAAAAAGAGAGCAAAACTCACTGCAGCCACAACTCTATTAACCTCGCCGCAAGTATCTCCATACAGCTCTGAACTAAAACCCTTTGATTATTTTTGGGAAAGGCTGGTGAACCCTGTCTGCTTCTTGAAAATTGAACGTGCTACTCATACACCAACAAACCAGAGATGTAAACTCTTTTCATAGAAGAGGCTACAAACAAACAAGTCCTCCAATTCACATGGCCTTATAACTTGTTTGTTTATAAACTTGTTTTTCAATCTAAACTGTCTCCTACAGGCTGCACGAGGTATTGGTTTTCACAAAGGGAGTTATTTTTGTCATTCTTGAGTTTTTCCTTTAAAAAGCACCTCATTGAAACGTAGGACTTTTCAGATTCCGTGGAATTCTTAAGAGGTGGGGCTCTGTGCAAAAGACTGATAGAATCGGTTTGATTGGTGGAACATGCTTGTCTTGTACTGCACTTTAGCATATAAGCCAATGCACATCTTCAAACATGTTTTATCTTACTTCTACAACTTGACTCCATGTTTTGATCTTTTGAAAATTTCAGCTTCAAGAAATAGACGAACGATGAGGTCCAGGCTCTTTTGAAATTCTGCGCAAATTTAAGTCGGCAACTGGAAACGACAGAGTGCATGAAAGAATAACACAGACACTGCCAGAGTTACTCTCCAGTAAGATTTTTAAGAGTGAAGATTTTTGAGTGTGTCTCCAACGTAAACGCACTGGAGAACATAGTGCGTACTGAGCTCTTTTTTCTGTAGCGCACACTTTTGTGTGTAAGTGTTGACCCAAATGGAATCGTTTCGCACTGGATTTTGGCCGGTTTTTGGGCAGCATCCGGGTGCTTTCAGAGCACTGAGTTTTTGCTTAAATGTCCGTGTGAAATGCACTTTAACATAGTGTTTGAATGTGCGCTAGTGCGCTGACTGAGACACACCCTTTGTGAAGCACTGAATAACACTGACATTTCTTTTTTTTCTTCTTACTTACTTAATAACACTGACATTTCAAAGCATTTGATACTATGACTGAGTGACATCTGCTGGCTGTGTGTGTGTGATGCATTTAAGGAGAAGCATTGATAGGTAAGCCATGTCGACATTTCATAAAAATGGGGTTGTTAAAGTTAGCGTTGACTTATGTCAATTGATTGTAGAACGAAACAGCTCTGGTCAAAGTGTTAAATGACATTAGGTTGAATACGGATTCTGGTCAAGTTTCAGTTCTGGTTCTGCTGGATCTCAGCGCTGCGTTTGATACTGTAGATCACAGAATCCTGTT
>JAOXYM010000026.1:11908000-11919076 GCA_028567055.1 Leptatherina wallacei
ATTTTAATTGTTTTTAGTGTTTTAGTAACTTCTTTTAGTGTATTCTATCCTTTAAAATTCATTTCATTGTATCTTAATATTTCAATTGCCTTTTAGCTTTCTAGCCTTGATAAGTTCTTAGAACCTCCTTTTTTTTTGTCGAGTATCTCTAGAATTCTGTTACTTTCCTGATATTCTCAGCTAGCTTGGATCCACTGAAGTCAATCAATTATCAGTCAGTGTAATGATAATAAAAATGGAGACCTTCCTAACAGGGATGCCTGATTTGGCCAGATGAGAGTGGGCTCACTGAAGCAGGTAGTGGCATTTTCAAACCCCAAGCCCATTATGATAGCATGTATCATGAAAGGTTTTGACTTTCTTATTGAGATGAACCAATAAAGCCCTGTTTCTACCAATAGGTCCGGCTCTGTATGGGACAGGTCAGTATGCATTTGTTAACATTAAAAACTGGGAACGGTACCAGAATATCAGATTCAAGCCATCCAAGTTTTTTGGGACCCTTCCACTGGGGTCCCAGTCTTACCAATCTGACCCTAAACGATGGAGCTTGACAATGGATGGAGCCTGTCCCAAGTCAGACTACTTTGTGCAAACGGGGCATGACAGTGTCTCGAGCACTTTCATGATGAAGCATGTTAGGGAAACTGTTCTGTAGTCATTTAGAGGCAGGTTAATTTATTTTTTTACTACTGGGATGAGGCAGGATGTCTTCCACAACTCAGAACTTTTTACTTACTTAGGCTAATGTTGAAGAGGTGCTGTAGAATCCAACCCTTCTGCAGAGGTCTTCAGAATCCTTGGGCCGACACCGTCATGACCGTTTTTCTTGTTCTGGTTCAGTCTCTCCAGCTGCTTCTTCACTTGGCTCCAGACAGACAGGGTGGAGGGGGAGGCAGAGGGTGTCTCAGTACATCCTGATGCGAGGATAGATGAAGTTGTAGTAAGGTCCATGAGAGAGCTGCAGGGTGACAGAGTAAAGTGTGACAGGGAAGCTGTGGGCTCATGGAGGCTGAGAGGTCTGTTTAACTGGAGGGGGATGATAATGCTGAATTTTGTTCTGAACCAAACGTGTTGAAAAGCATGCTCAGCTCATTTGCTTTGTCCACATCTCTTTCAGTCTGAACCCCCTTTACCTTGAAGCCAGTGATCTTTTTTTTATTATTATTATTGATCACATGTTCCTGATGTTGTTCTGCTGGAGGTGGGGATTCATGTCCTTTTAGTTTCAAATTATATTATCAATTAAATGTTTTTAGAGCTAAAACTGTTTAGTATTGTGGACTTTGTAGGATAGACATTTGAAATTAAACTTTAATCATACCTTTTAGTGTGGCCTGTAAATTCTCTTTGTGAATATATTAGAAATAGGACCTGAAGGTGTAAGTAGAAGTCCAGAGCTGCAACGGTTAAACAAGCACTGCACTGAATGTTTAATTAATTGACAGGTTTATCTGGTTATGAATGCAATTTATTTTTGGTAGATTTATTGTGCATTTCTTTGTGTTTAGTCATATAACTTTTTCTGAGAAAATCCTTTTTATTTGTCTACTTGTAACCCTGGGTTGCATCTATACGGCACCATCTTTACATTAATACTAAACCTTTTTCAGGAAGTCAAATGCTGGATGGAGAACATATGTCATCAGATAAATGAAAACAAGACATAGTTGATAGGTTTGCATTCCCTCATCTCCACTACTACCGTAGCTAGTTATCTAGGGTAATGATTTCCAGTCTCACTACACATGCCAGGAATCATATCAAATGATTTAAAACTTGAATTTAATTACCGTCTTAGTTGTTTTCCCAGTTTAGGAATATTAATGTTAAATTAAGGTTCATTCTCTTGTGCAAGTCTTTGTGTTTGTAAGCCAGCCAGTGCCAGTTCTGCTGTCTGACACCAGTGCAAAATAAATTATTCAAATAGAAAGCAACCAGTGTAATTTTTTTAAAAGCTGTTCTGTTTCTTATTCTAAAGTAAATGTTTCTTTATATCTGTTAGCTTTCTGTGTTTTACTTTTAATATTGTTTAGTGCTCTTTTATGTCTTTTGCTATTAAAACTTTGCCTGGGTTTATATAGTGTTTAAGGCACTGTGGTTTACTCTGGATGTGTTAACTGCTTTATAATTGAATTTGACTTTTTATCAACTCATTAGGCAGCCAAATAGTTATAAGATAGCTGTAAGAAACAGTAATGGACTCCAAAGAAACAATGAAAAGAATGTCACATTTCTGGTAATCTTTGTCAGACAGTGGGTTTTCGTAATGAGTGTACAAATGGAGCATTTTGCTTTTCCCTGCCCAGGGTTTTAGTTTCTCAAAAATCCCCCATGCAATTAGCTCAGAAATTAACTTAAACTTACTTCTACAAAAATATCTCTCATGTGCAAAACAAGGAGGGAAGAGCAAAATGGGAAACACAAAAATATGTAAAAAGAAAAAACAGCTGTCCAAACAATTCCAATAAAATGCAGAATAATCTCAAAAAGACAAAAAAAAAAACAACAGCTGAAAGGAAAACATAACACAAATTTACTTTCAACAAAACAGTCCTTACAAGTCTGGAGTGTCACAGTGGGGGTGGGGGTGTACAGGACCCAAATGCAGGAGCAATAATGATCACCTGGCAGAGAAAAAAGAAACCATACACTGAGGAGAACTGAGCAGGTGGAGCAATCAGCAAAGTAAGACCAGGGGGCGTATTCATAAAGAATCTTATCTCACCACTAGGAGGACCTCTAAAAGTTTGTACTGAAGAGCTCCATCTTAAAACCTATTCACAAAGCTGCTGAGAGTAACTTTTCCTAATGAACTGAGAGGACTCCTAAGCTAAGAGAAAGGGCGGAGTTGACCCCGTTACTATGGATGATGTCATGTTTCCTGACACTGTGATTGGTTATCTCGGATCTTTGGTTGTTTTTTACACATTTATTTTTTATTTTCAATTTAAACACACTTCCAGTAGCCTACATAGAATTTATGGGATGATGTGGGGTCTGCAGAGGGCGTTTATTGTTTCATGAATAATTCTGCATATTGGCTGATAGCGAGTCCAACTGCACTGCATATTTCCCCTGGAGCAAAATAATGTAATGTAGTCACAACTTTTATGTCAGGTATTAGTGCGTTATTTCTGTTCATCAGTGATGTTAGTGCAGGTCAGAAAAGCTCAGCATGATTAAAGTTTCCCCAAACATTGACTGGGTTCCGTGGATTACTGGCAGCAGCCATCTGTGGATTTCCTCTTTGGTTTACTCTTAGCGTTTTAGGAGTCCTCTTGACTACTCCTAACCATTTTCAGGTTTAGCAGATAGTTTTAGTTTTGTGAAATACTCCTCTGGGGCGAACAATTGAGGAGTTCTAAATTTAGGACTGACGCGCCCACTTTTTCAAGGAGTTGCTCCTAAATCCACAGGTTGGAAGCTACTTTTAGCCCTAAGATTCTTTGTGAATACGGCCCCATGTGTGTACTGAACAGGAAGTAAAGAGAACAGAACATACAATTGCATGACTACAAAATAAGACAAGAAACCAAAACACAAGACTCAATGACAATAGAAACTTAGGAACAGAAATAAAACTGAAGCAAAACCATAAACCATGACACTGGAGTCTCACCTTGAGTTTACCCAAGGTTCGATGCCTCACTACACATCCTTTTTAGCCTTGAAATTTAATACAGGCCTCTGTGATCCCAAGAGGTTGAATGTACTGACTGATACTTTATTGTAGTACCATCATAAGACAGACATTTGTGTTCTTTAATAAAATATCAAATGTATCTTTTGAGACTCCATAGATGAACTTGCAGGGAGCTAATAATCACAGATCTTTGCATGCATTTGCTCAAAATTCTTTTTTTCCCCTGTTCAAAATTTCTGCAACTGTAATTGCAGATTGGATTCGGTTGATATGTATTTACTGTAATCTCAAAGAGACAGCATGGTAGTTTCATACTCAGTATTTAAGATTAGGCCCATGGTAAATAAAACCTGTCAAACACCATGAAAACATCACAAAAGCACTGGTGAGACTGCATAGAAAACCTTGTCATGCATGCAGATTAATGAAACATACATCTTAAGGCTTGGATGCAACATAAGAAACAATAACAGAAGTGCAAATACAATAAATTACCATTAGATTAAACAGCATAGAAAGAGCTCCATTGGCTCTGACAGGGACATTGCTTTCAATGTCAATGAATGCAACATGTCCATGACGCTGTCTATACTCAAACTTGCGCTTTGTCTCTTACACTTAGTCTGTGTCCATCTCCAATACTTTTTCTCCACGGAGGACCACTTTCTGCTCTGATTGGTTTGCCGTTGCAGAAACTCGAAACAGTCTGTCAGGTACTATGAACTCTTTATTAGGCACAGCACCTTCACAGCCATACCCAGCACCATGTAATAGATTTATAGAGTGGTAGTTGAATTACGCTTTCTCCTTGAATAGGTCCCAGCTGAAAGAGTGGGGAGAGAAACTGGGACCATCCAAATCCATCCAGTGTGTGCTCTAAATTGATTTCAGGCTGTTTAAATTAGCAGACAGTGCGAGGAGGTGCTGATATTTGGTTTGGAATCCTAAGTTGGAAAGCTCATCGAAAGTGTCATATCCTATTAGCGACTGGCTACGGAAGTAAACTGAAATTATTCTTGACAAGCAGCGCGAAGGGTGCCACTGCATGCTGTGATTTGCTTCATCTTCATGCCATTGCGTTTGGGGCCATAGAAACAACCTATTTTTAGCTTGCATTTTGTATCAGTTATAGACTTGGATCAGCAAACTTTGGTAATAATTCTGCTCCTGGGCTAGAAATATTACTGTATGAGATAGACCTGCAGCATATGACTGGACCTTATTTAACCACCCATTTAAATTAAATGGAGGAGGTTGCATACAATCATGTGAAAAACAAAGTACACTCTCATATAATTCAAAGATTTTTTTTGTATCAGGACATAAAGAATTTTATTAAAATCTAAATAAATGAATTGCGTCCATGGGAATCAAGAGAATATTTAGCAACTAAGATCAGATGACCTTGATTAAGTGAGCTTCAGTGAGTGAGTACCTCTCCAAAAGCAGAGGTTATGGCAGTTTTTTGTCCTGCATATTCAAATGTATGATAACAGAATGCCAATGAGGGAAGAAATCTGCAATGAACTTGGCACTGCCCAACAATCAAAGGTGTACATCATTCTACAATGAAAAAGATTGTTAGAAACACTCATGAGAGCAACAAATTCTCCCAGCAAGTTTACCCCAAAATCAAAAAATTGCTGCACATTTTTTTGGAAGACACCAAAGTGGAGATACAGTATCAGCAGACACACCTTATACCAACATTTAAACGCAGTGGTGGAAGGCTGATAATTTGGGCTTGGGCTGGTTTTGCATCCACAGGATCTGGACATGTTGCAGCCAACGAGTCAACTCAACTCTGTATAATAAAGTACTCTAAAGTAAAAAATAAGGCTGTCTCTCTGACACATAAAGCTTTGCTGAAACGGAATTAATCCACAGGACAACTATTTCAAACACAGCAGCAAATCTATATCTATATCTATATCTACAATATAACTACTGAAAAAGAAAATAATTTATGCGTTGTACTGAGCCAGCCAAAGTTCAGGCATGAACCTGCCCAAAAGATGTGATAAAATGAACATAAACAAATGCTTACCAAGTCACCAGCATGCAGTCAAACACAGAATGAGCAGATGGCTCACATACCTGCATTTTTCACCATTAAGTGCTGACTGGGGTTGGGGTTAGGGTTAGGACTTGAAAGGGGTGTTCACCTTCCAGAAAAAACATGAATTTCACCATGACCACACGTGATCACAAATTTACATACCGACCACTTGTGGAAGAGACGTGGAGCTCATGTGTTTTTTCTATATGGGTTTAAATAAAAGGTGAGAGGAGTTATTAAGCAATGTACACCAAAAATATATCCATCTATTTGAGGGAAGTCAAATCTTCAGACAAATTTCAGGACTGAAAAGGTGCACTTCATAAAGCTTAATATTTAAACCTGACACCTATTAAATGAATAAACTCAAGTCAAACTAAAGGGAAGTAAGGGTAGAACATACAAATTCACATACTTACAGAAACTACTTGGTGTTTCAATTGAAAGCCTAATCGCTATTTGTTGAGCTACATTTGGAGGCCTTGGATCGAGCGCTATGGGGCAACTAGGAGAAAGTGTTCTGCATATTAGGCAGCTGCTCTGTGCCAATTTAAAGTTAACATGACTTTCATTATCCACGCTTTCCTCTGTGAAGGTGGGACACCCTGCCCGATGAAGATTTATCTCCACGCGTCTCTTGGAAATGTGAGAATCTAATAGATATTTATGGTTGGGCTCTTTTTAATCTAAGAGGAGTCAAAGCATCTGCGGCAAATTTTGGTTGAGTAAGACTTTCGATTTGTCATACATATGAGCAGAGGCAGTAAAAAAGATAAGTTGCTTGGAATAAGGTAGGTTGCGAGGTTATTTGCAAGAGTTCGCATAGTAGCACTCCATGATATGGAACCAAAGGAACAAAATTGATTGCAGTTCATTACTGATCACAAATTGGCTTCATTTATTAAAGGAGTGACTAGATGTTTGCAAACCAATTCTAAGCTTGGGAACACTGATAACTAAGGTTTCCAGCCAGCAGTAACTCATAGCTATTACTTTTCATTTACTATCCAGAGCACACGTTAGTCATGCCAAGACATTATTAAGAGAATACATCAAATATTTTATTGCGTGATCTCAAAGAATGTTCGTAACTCAATCAAGAATCATGTTCCCATTATCATCTTCTCAGTGATCGTTTAAATATGACAAAAAAAAAAATAGGATTAAAAGAAAATCTTCTCTTTATTTTCAAGGTCCAAACCCTTTTTTGAGGCAGATTTTTTCATTTTATTCTACATGAAGTCACATAAGGTGCGTTCAACCTTTCAGGAGAGGAAGGCCAAGGTCTATCAGACCCATTATTAAAATACAGACCACTTCCGTCCCATAATAGGAACCTCACACATCTTTCACTAGCGAAGCATATAAATGTGTATTAGGCTTGGCACTAGGTCGGAAAGAATTAGTTTCATTTGCATTATTCATCGACCCAGCAGCCAGACGCATCTATCAAGGCTTGGGTGACTCACCGTTGTAGAATTTATAAATATTACCTGTTAAGATATACACAGGGTATTTATTGAGGCAATTTACTCATGGAGCATTCTATGGAGTGGTCACAGCAATATGTGTATACACCCGAGACCTGGATCTGCAAATAACAACCTGATGGGATAATAATTGGTTGATTTCTGAACAGCCAGTGAAGTTTGTTTGCCTTTAAGACAAAAGAGCTTAGTCTATTAAATGAAAGCCGACTGTGCTCATACGAGGACGAGGGGGTAAACACATCTCCTAGACGTGGCGCTCTGCCAATGAGTAGACCAGCATGCTGTATCAAATGCAGCATATGTGGCTAATCAATATGGCACTGTTAATTTTCCGATAAGCCCATCACTTAAGAGCTGATTACTGTCATCAAAACCAATTAAGGAAACTCCATGTGTATGGGTTTAGGTGAGTGTAAACAAAGAAAATGACTGGTCAACAGTAAATCTTGTTTTTCTCTTCCAAGATTTAAAAGGCATCTCCAGTCTTTTGTCTTCCATTATAAGTATCTTCAGGAGAGATGTAAACATGATTATTTAAAGGGATACAGTGTAACATTTTGGCCACTAGGGATCCTAAACATGTAATATTCCCCAAAATTAAACTTTTGACCCAAATATCAGCATAATGTGAGTATTAATGGATGATTCCTGGGGTCAATACAGTGTTTGACACATGTTGGCGCTCCCAGGGGGCTGCCCGCTTCAGAAACCAGACATTGTAACTTTGCATGAGCAGATCTGTCTCTCATGGGATCATGTGACCTGCAGCTCTTTGCTCTACAGCTATAAAACACAGCGGGCTGTGCTTCCTGCTACTTTTTCCTTGAAAGTTGGTCAAATCTGAACAAAGTAAGAAGGTGAACACAGTGTCTGAGGAGGCCAGAAAGAGAAACACTGTTTAATTTTGCAATAGCATGTGGGAAGCTACAGGTTTAGCCCCCTAGTGGCCAAACGTTATACAATATACCTTTAAAGTAGAGTTTTACTAATTTCTGTCTTTTTAAAAATCTTATTTTGGACCTGTGTGCATGGCATAGAAAGTTAATTTAAGCACAGAAAATTAAAGAATTGCATACATTTCTATGTGTGTTCATATTACACAGGGGGTATCTGGGCTAGCCTTATTTTAAGGGTTTGCATCGCAATTTCACACATGCATATGTCTTAGAACATGGCAGCATGGTCAAAAACAGGGTTGCTCCCAAAAGCTTTCGTCTTTTTTTAAAAACTTGTCCTGTCCAGTATCATAGCAAGCAGAATGATGGTCTGGCTGCTATGCCAAAAACATTTGCTTTGCCAATGGATAAAAGTCTCCTCTTCATACCTACGTTTTTATTTTTTATTTTAGATAAGTTTTTTTTGTTTGTTTCTTTTTGCTGAATTTTCATATTAATACTGGACACAGAAGAAAGTGGAAATAGGAGACAAAGTGAGAAAAGTTAGAAATGAACCACAACCAGAAAAAGAAATGTGCCAGCCAGCTTTTGAAAACCTGTTAAGAAATAAATAATTTTTTAAAAAAATCTACAACTTCTAAGAGAAAACAAAGCAAACAATCATCAGGAGCACCTGCAGCAAGACAAACTGTAAAACAACATAAAAAAAAACCACAAGTATGTGTGTGTGTGTGTGTATGAGTACTAGACATGAGGAATGAATTGTGTTGTGATCATGCAAATGCAACAACTCAACCCCTCCAATGGTGAGCGGCAGACAGAGAGACCTCCAAGCACTGAACAACCAGCTGAGCACAGAACTAGATAGCCCACTGCAGGGAAGATCATGCACCCACCCAGAAGGAGGCAGAGGAACACTTGGAGTCAGAGCCCCCACGGCAATGGCGTATGGACCCCAGGAGACTGGGGACAGAAGCCTGCCAGCACCATAGGCACTGAGTGCAAGCCGGAATCCAGGGCCCCTGAAGCCCAAGAGCCCCCCACTTCCCCTGGGAGGAGCTCCGCCCAGCACCCAGGAGGGCCTGCTGCCTTGGACACCTGCCCGGCACAAGCTGGCGCCCCCTCCAGTGCCCTGGACAAGACCACAATGCCAAGCTCCCTTTTAGCTCCCCACGTAATTTAAGTCCACACTTCTGAAGGGGAGTAAAACAGAAAAGAAAAAGCTGGAACTGTCTTACTCCCCTTCAGAAATTCATGTAACACATTGATTTCATGGATCACATAACATACATAGCTGGGTCTACAACCTATTAACTTACTCATTATAGGGGTTTGAATTTTTACTGGCCTTATGATTCTCCTTAGTCGTGACTCACCTGCTGATGAGTTGATGCATATTCAAAAATAATAATAATAATAATAATAATAAAAACAAATAATAAAAACAAATATATATATATATATATATATATATATATCTTCTTTTCAATTATTCCAAGCAGTCACATCAGACTATGTGCCCTTTCATTAAGTGCTTTAAAAAAATCAACAACTGGCAATATAAAAGCTGCAGCTATTTCAGCAGCAGTGTTTAAGTGACTCACTTCAACGATGTACATAGATATAGCATAACGGAAATCACTCTGCAATACAAGGGGAATAATAACAGGATAAATCGATACATTATTATAAGAAAACTAATACATAACTAAAGTTAAATTGACTGCAATGACATATAACTTTTAGCTGAAATTGCTTTCACACTTAAAGCTATAATCACCCACAGCACATTTTAGCATTTCTTTGTCTTCACTGTGACCTTTAAGTCATGGAAGTGCTGTTTTTCTATCATCACAGACACACACACACACACACATATATATATATATAAGTGCTGTCAGCATGAGTGTCTTTTTTAAAATCTTTTTTTTTGTTATTTTATTTGATCTATTTTTTTATTACCATTTTTAACAGGATATTTATCATTACAATAATGATATAATATTTTTTTTAAGCTAAGAAGCCCATATAGACTCTAAACAGATCATTAATCCTGATTTGTGTATTTTTTTTATATTGTAGTTGTCATTGCATGAGGTAGACTGATAAGAGTTGTGACTTCCGAGCTGCATCGAATGCCTCACTGATGCACGGTCAGTGTGACCGGTTTGAGTCGCCTTCACCTGCAATATTTGGATAACTTAGGTAATAAAATACCTCAGTCTGGTACAAAAAACCATCTTGCAGAACTTTAAAGCTAAATTGTCCATCTAAAAGATCCATTCTGTGGCCATTTTTGCTTCAGAAACATAACCTTCTTCCTACATACCTTTCTGAAATTATGCCGACATTGAGTGCGTCAATGGCACGTTAAAGGTGCATTGCGCACATTTAAATGCTAAATACTATTATTTTCTTTCCACAACATCCTCTCACAATTGCCTGATGTGTAGGACGAGCCGATCTCTTTTCACTGCAGTTGCCTCTATAGTACTGTTTCTGCATGCTCAATGAGAGGGATTCGGATTCGAATCCTCAGGGGAGTGCGTGTGGGTTGACACGTTGCGCGTGCTTGTTAACCTGGCCGCTGTCAGTATTATATTGTTTACTCCGCCGCCATTAGACAATACTGACGACTAAAAATGGATAACAAGGGACCGGCGGCCTCAAGTGCCTCTCAAACACCAACACATACACCACGCAAGATAAAGAAAAAAAAAATTTTGTGACGTAAAGGGCCAAACTGGAGTCTGACCGCCGCAAGAGTAAAGCAAGAGTCAACATTAGAGCAGCTTTCCATAAATGGAGGGAGCTCCGATCTGCTCTGGGAATAAAACAGGACCCTTAGCTGGCTTTCTTCTTACTAAAAAGGTAAATGTGATATGTATGACGAAAATCAGGATACATCATATTGCAATGCTAAGTTTTTAGCATGTAACACTAACCCTACCGTTAGCATACAAGCTAACAAAGGCTCGTGGCTAT